>MCJB01050042.1:181724-294040 GCA_002018475.1 Nicotiana obtusifolia
CCCACCCGAGGACATGTCCATGGTCTAGCATCATCAACCAAAACCACTATAACCTATGGTATACTAAGGGCCGAAATGTAAGAAAAGAAGCTGCTACTACAAGACCATAATCAAGCTAACAAATAAGCACGCTAGTAGAATGCCTAAAATAACATTGTCACGACCCAAAATGTCCACCCTCATGACCATGATAGCGCCTAACATTTCACTTGCTAGGCAAGACAACGTTAAATGTAATTATTAACCATTTTCAACAATTCAATTCAAAAGAAAACTAATATGCTGAATAAACTGAAATAAGATAGATAGATGAGCATCTAGAGTACTATAAATAATAGTCTAAATGAAAGCATAACTGTCTGAATTGAAATAAACAGCTAGAGTAATGTAGAAAGAGACTTCAGGGCTGCGAACGTTGTACAGCTGTACCTCAAGTCTCCGTCAAGCTCCGGATCCGAGCAATCTACTAACAACCACTAGGACAGAATGCAAAATCTGCACAAGAAGTGCTAGTGTAATATGAGTACCACCGACCCCATGTACTCTGTAAGTGTGAAGCCTAACCTCGACGAAATAGTGACGAGGCTAAGGCGAGCCACTTACAATAATCTGTATGCAGTAATAATAATACTAATAATACTAATAATAATAATAATAATAATAATAATAATAATAATAATAATAATAAAAGGGAAGGAAACAGGAAATGACGGTAAAGTAGTTAAGTTTGAAAATGAGCTCAATCCTCGCCTAGACTGAGCTGTGCGAAGCCGATCCTAAATCATCTTGACCTTTTCTATGGCGTCCTAAATCAAATTGGTACCTAACAGTAGATCCTCTCTCGGCTCGAACCAACCAACTGGCGAATGACGTTGCCTCCCGTATAATGCCTCATAGGGAGCCATCTGAATACTTGACTGGTAGCTGTTGTTGTAGGCAAACTATGCAAGTGGCAAGAGCTGATCCCAAGAACCCCCGAAATCCATAACGCAAGCGCGAAGAATATCCTCCAATATCTGAATGGTGCACTCGGACTGTCTATCTGTCTGGGGTGAAATGTTGTACTCAACTCAACCCGTGTGCCTAACACACGCTGTACAGCCCTCCAGAAGTGCGAGGTGAACTGCGCACCAGAAATGATGGAAAGGGGCACACCATGAAGACGGACGATCTCACGGATATTGATCTCAGCTAGCCGTTCTGAAGAATAGGTAACTGCCACTAGAATGAAATGTGCCGACTTGGTCAACCTGTCCACAATGACCCATACTACGCTGAACTTCTTCTAAGTCTATGGGAGCCCAACAACGAAATCCATGGTAATATGCTCCCACTTCCATTCAGGAATCTCAAGCCTCTGAAGCAAACCACCATGCCTCTGATGCTCGTACTTTACTTGCTGGCAAGTCAAACACCAATCTACATAGGCAATTATATCCTTCTTCATTCTCCTCCACCAATAATGCTGCCACAAGTCTTGATATATCTTGGCGGCACCCGGATGTATGGAATACCGGGAATTGTGGGCCTCCTCAAGAATTAACTCACGAAGCCCATCCACATTGGGCACAGAAACCCGACCCTACAACCGCAACACCCCATCATCTCCAATAGTAACCTGCTTGGCACCACCGTGCCGCACCATTTCCTTACGAACAAGCAAATGGGGGTCATCATACTGATGCTCTCTAATGCGCTCATACAAAGAAGGCTAAGAGACCGTGCAAGATAGGACACGACTGGGCTCCGAAACATCTAAGCTCACAAGCTGATTGGCCAAGGCCTGTAACATCTGATGCTAGCGATCTTGATGAGCACAAAACATAATACAAAATTATTGCTCGTTAGTCAAATATAGTATAGTAAAATATCGTGTCCACAGGGATTGGATTTAATAATGTTTGAATATATTCTGGTTTAATTACTATTCAGGAGGATCAATACTTGAATTAAATGATTATGAACTATGTTTGACTACTAAGATAAAGCAGTTGATAATTAACAGTAAGGAATTGGAGATTCGTAGAGTGGTTTCTTATTAATGTGAGGGATAAGGTTTTGACATGATAGCGAGTTACATAGTTATAGTTCTTTTCCATTAACATTTAATTGAATTCAAGACAAGTTATTACAAATACAAGAGAGGGCGACGCATTGTATGAACCAGCGTGCGGACCGTGTGAATCGTCAAGATAGCTAATTGAGATCTAACTCTAGTTTAATTCACTCTAATATTCTAAAGATTCTCATGAATTCACTCGACGATTAGTTCAAACGTGTAGTCAAGACTCCTCTCTCGATTAAATCTTAACTCTACGAGGTGAACTAATATAAGCACTGTGAAGTATGCAAACATGCGTTAATGGATTGGTCCTTAAGAAAACGTCTCTCGAATATTCTCCTAACTTGATTCAATCAACAAGTCAACAAGCTCTTTCGATTACTTAAGAGAATCAATGAATTAAATCAAATAAAATAATGCAAAGATAATCACCAAGATATTCCCCTTTTGATTAAATAACCAGGTGAATAAAGTTGCAACAATTCAAAACTCCATAAACGAATTCAAGCAAGAACTAGAGTTAAAATCCACAAATACTTATCAAAACACCGTATCCGTCAAACCCAAGGTAAATTACTCCATAATCATGGAGGAAATCATCACAAAATAATCGTATTTTTGGTGTATTTATACCATGTAGGAACGGGCATGGATGAAACTACCATTTCCGAACCGAAGTGGCTTAGACTGTGAAAATACACTGGCGCGGTGCCCAATGCGCCGCCCATGCACCACATCAGTGAGAATCTTCAGAGAGTTGATTTTTTTCACTTTGCAGGAATTTTGCACTAGCGTTGTGAGCCCTACGGCGTGGTAGTGCAATTTTCTCATAGTATTTTTTGTTTTCTCACTTTTTGATATTAGACTTGGTCCTCGACCCCCGAACATGATCCCGGCTTAATTTCTTAGGCTTTTACTCAGACTTCAAAGCTCCACATTGTTCGATTTTGTTCCAAATTATATTTTTAACTCTGAATCACTTTCTACAAGGCATAAAACACATAATAAGTGCAATACACTAACGTTTAAGCTCAAACACAAGTAAAATACAGTAATTGGAGTGAAAATTATGAGCAAAATACGGGTTTCTATCCTACCTATCAACAACCCACACTTAAACTATTGCTCATCCTTGAACAATCAAACTGCACTTCACATAGAGACAACCTTCTTAATAAGACAACTCCCCTAACACATCATGCCAAGAATATTTAAAACAAACCAAGCACTATATCATAACATCCTAGCCTCAAGACTTGACTCAAAAGCACCACGCATTTTTCACAATCTACTCACTTACTCTAACATAGAGGTCAAAGATTCCACCTTACCTTCTCAAATCATGTGCCCTCACACAAACAATAGAGAGTATTACCACACACGATAAATTTCAAGAACAATTAGGAACCAAAGATAGAAAGAATTCACTCACTCTTAGAATTAAGATTCATATACCATAGAAGACGTACCCTAGGCTTGCCCATAATGTAATACTCTACTAATTGATCTCATTCAGTCAAAGATCAAGTAGGACTTTAATTTGGTGGTAATGTAGGCTGCGGGATGAGTAGTATATATATGGGTATAGTGTCTATACCTCCCTGAGCACTTTAATACATATACATTAACTATTTAAACCCCAAACTTGTGTTGAACCAAACCCCAACCTTCACACATAATAGTATCAAGCTTCCAATATCTTTAAGCACAACAAGATGAGAACTACCACTAGCACAAAACTTCTCTATTCTTACCAAAAGAAAACAAACTAACTACACCTGGTGCAAGCAAAACCCTTGGAAAAGAATCGTGGCACAAAGAAAAAGTAAGGGAAAATTGTTACACTATCTAAGCAAACAAAACAAAATAAACAGCTAAAAATTTGTTTTCCTTCGACTTTAATCCCTCAAGAAGACAACCGAGGAAATCCATCATCGGAAAAAGTCAATTTTTTTTCAATCAAAAGAAATGAAAACACACACATATATACATATTTACATCCTCACCACACACTTTAAATTGTGGTATGTCCCCATGACACATAAATAAAAGCAAGAAGTAAAGAAAACTTTCCTGATTCATCTAGTCGGGGTCTGATTCGAAGTCAGGATCTCCCTTACATACCCGACCCAATGCACACATCCATGCTGAGAGCTTCTTTTCAGCCTTCTTTGGATACACCCCACACTTATTCATTTGACTCTCTCCAAGTTACTCCTTTAGGGTCCCCCTTTCTCCTTCAATCTTAAAGATCAGCCTTTCTTCCCCCACTCCGAGCATGAGATGTCTTTTCTGAATATCCAGAATTGCTCTGTTCGTAGCCAAGAAGAGTCTTCCTAAAATCAGCGGGACCTTCATATTGTCCTCCATATTCACCACAATGAAGTCCACAGGGAACACAAACTTGTCCACCCGAATTAGCACATCTTCCGTTATTCTTTCAGGTATGATTGTATCTGATCCGCCAGCTGCAATGACACAAGTATCGACCTGATTTCTCCGATCTCTACCTCCAATTTCCTGAAAATAGATAGAGGCATAAGATTAATGGAAGCACCTGAATCACACAATTTTTTTTTAAACGTAGTACTTTCTAACAAGCAAGGTATAGTAAACTCCCTGGATCGCTATACTTTTGAGGGAGCTTAGTTTGCAAAATAGCACTACAATGCTCTGTGAGTTTTACTACTGATGTCTCGTCCACTTTCTGCTTTTTGGACAATATCTCCTTCAAAAGTTTAGCATAAGCTAGCATCTGGGAAAGCACATTTGTGAAAGGTATATTCATATGCACATGCTCGAACACTTCTAGAAAGCGCTCGAATTATTTGTCTAACTTCTCTCTTCTTTGCTTCTGGGGGAAAGGTAGAGCAGGCATGTATTTGCTCTCTTCAATCTCATTGTTTGTTGCATAATCATCTCTCTTCTTTTCCTGAGCTCTATCCTTCCCCTTCTTCTTCAAACCCTAATCTATCATCACTTTACCTTCTTGAATATTGCTATGTTCTGCTCCTCCACAATCTCTACATGTCCTTCAATCAACTCATTCTTTTGGTTTGCCCTGGGGTCCTCCAATATATGCCCATTCCTCAGAGACACTGCGTTTATTGTCTCTTTTGGATTTCTTTCAGTATCAGCAGGGAGAGTTCCTGGAACCCTCTCAGACAATAGATTAGCTAGTTTCCCAACATGTCTTTCCAAGTTTCTAAAAGTCGTGCCAAGTTCTTTGATGGCTGCACCATGTTCTCGTATAGCTGAGACATGTGTTTTAAGCCTCTCATTTGTCTTAATAATAAAGGCCTTCATCAGATCTTTCATGCTCGATTAATTAGACCGAGGAGGCTAATATTGTTGCCTCTGCTGATTTTGAAAACCTTGAGCTCCCTGTACCTGGGGTCTGGAGTTATTCTGCTGCCATGTGTTCAGGCTACCACTTGGTGAACTCCAAGAAAATCCTGGATGCCTTTGCTCCATAGAGTTAAAATTATTATCACTCTGGTAATTGTCTCTGTCAAAGATTCCCACGGCATTTATCACTTCATCTACAGCAAAGGCCGGACACTCATGCGTTGGATGACCCATCCCACAAAAATTACAAACTGGTGATGGTTAGCTCTGGACCTTGGCTAAGGTCAACTTTCTTATTTCTTTGGCCATGGCGTCTAGCTGGGCTTGCATTGCTATGTTAGAATCTACTTGATGAACCCTAACTGATTTTCTTCTATCATTACTATCAGTAGGCCACTGGATAACATCTTCAAAGAGCTCATCAAGAATCACTACAATCTCCTCAGGAGTCTTCTTCATTAAAGGACCTCCGACTACAGTGTTTAGAGTTCGTTGTGATGGAGGTATCAGTCCATCCCAAAAGTCCTGGAGTTGCATCCACAATTCAATCCCATTATGCTGGCACTTCCTCATTATCTCCTTGAATCTTTCCCAAGCCTCGGAAACTACTTCAGTGTCCGTCTGGCAGAAGTTGTGGATTTTCCTTCTTAATTTCACTGTTTTTGCAGCTGAGATGTATTTGTCAAGAAACTTTTCAGTCATGTCTTCCCATATCCTGATCGACCCCGTTGGTAAGCTACGAAGCCAGTGTTTCGCGTCATCCTTCAATGAAAAGGGGAATGCCCTTAAGTATACTGCATCTTTTGACACTTCGTTGTATTGGAAGGTGGTCATGATTTTCTCAAAATCCATCAAGTGGGTGTTAGGATCTTCATTCACATTCCCTCTGAAGACACAATTGTTCTGGACAGTTTGAAGCAAGCCTTGCTTCAACTCAAAATTATTCGCTACTAATGGTGGAGGTCTGACACTGGACAGTCCTTGATTGTAGACTGGTCTGACGTAATCACCCAATGCTCTACCAGGCTTAGGTACCGCATTCTCAAAATGGTCTTCAACCAGAGGTCGATTTAAATTGAATCTTCGACCAGATCATCGTCAACGATCTCATTAGTAACTCTATGAGCTGCCTCAGCTGCTAATCGTGCAGCTTCTTGTCTCTACTATGCTGCCTCTCTTGCAGCTAAATCAACTTCGTCCTCACCGTTTTTGCCATGTTCTTATGGGTTGAGGATTACCCCAAGAAATTCCTAGTGAGTTCTTTTTTTTTCTCAGTTGTCGCATGTGTTTTCCAACTCTAGTTTGTAGGGTATTACTTCTTTTGAAGAAGATCGAGTCATATTCCAACAAACTTAACTTGTCACCTGCACACAGAAGAGAAACCCGTGAAGAATAAAATAAAATAAATTCCTGAATTAGCACAAAAAACTATTTTGAACACTATTGATTGCCAATCGCCGACAACGGCACCGGAATTTCACGAGCGCAAAACACAACACAAAATTATTGCTCACTAGTCAAAGATATATTAGTAAAATATCGTCTACACGGGGATCAGATTTAAAAAATGTTCGAATATATTCTGATTTAATTGCTATTCAGGAGGATCAACACTTGAGTTAAATGAAAATAAAGTAGTTGATAATTGACAACAAGGAATTGGATATTCACAGAATGGTTTCTTATCAATGTAAGGGATAAGAGTTTGACAGGATAGGTGCAAGATAGCTAATTGGGATTAACTCTAGTTTAATTCACTTTAATGTTCTAATGATTCTCACTAATTCACTCGATAATTAGTTCAAACATATAGTCAACAATCTTCTCTAGATTAAATCTTAACTCTACGATGTGAAGTAATATAAGCACTGTGAAGTATGCAAGCATTCGTTAATGAATTGGTCCTTAGGAACACGTCTCTTGAATATTCTTCTAACTTAATTCAATATACAATTCAACAACCTCTTTCGATTAATTAAGAGAATCAATAAATTAAATCACACAAAATAATGCAAAGATAATCACCAAGATATTCCTCTTTCGATTAAATAATCCGGTGAATAAAATTGCAACAATTCAAAACTCCATAGATGAATTCAAGCAAGAACTAGAGTTAAAATCCACAAATATTTATCAAAACACCATATTCTTCAAACCCTAAAGTAAACTACTCCATAATCATGGAGGAATCATCAAAATTTTAATTAAAGAATAAGGATCAATCTAACGTTACAATCCAAACTCTCGTAATACATTGATGGAAAGATGATGAAATCCAGAGTCTTGTAGCCTCCAATACTTTCCCAAAGCTTCCAAGATTAAAAGTCCTCCAAAAATCGTGTTTTTGGTGTATTTATATCATGTGGCAATGGGCCTGGATGAAACTACACTTTCCAAGCTGAAGTGCGACCCTTGGACTACAAAAATACACTAGCGCGGGCCCCCATGCGCCACATTCGTGAGGATCTTCAGAGAGTTGATATTTTTCACTTTGCAGGAATTTTGCACTAATGCTATTAGCCCCGTGGCGCACTACTGCAACTTTCTTAGAGTAATTTTTATTTTCTCACTTTTGATATCCAGACTTGGTCCTCGGCCCCCGAACATGATCCCGACTTAATTTCTTGGGCTTTTACTTAGACTTCAAAGCTCCTATTGTTTGATTTATTTCCAAATTTTCTTTATAACTCGGAATCACTTCCTGCAAGGCATAAAACACAAAATAAGTGCAGTACACTAACAATTAAGCTTAAACACCAGTAAAATACAGTAATTGGAGTGTAAATTATGACTGACATACGGGTTTCTAGCCTACCTATCGGGTCTCTTACTAGTTGAAAGATACTCAAGGCTACCCATACTCACATTCTTTCTACTCAAGGAATCGGTCACCATATTGGCTTTCCCTGGGTGATACAAAATGGTGATATCATAGTCTTTCAACAGCTCCAATCAGCTCTTCTACCTCAAGTTGAGATCCTTTTGCTTGAACAAATACTGTAGACTTTGATGATCCGTGAACACCTCACACGACACGCCGTAGAGGTAATGCCTCCAAATCTTTAGCGCATGACCAATGGATACCAACTCTAGTTATGAACATGGTAATTCTTCTCATGAACCTTCAACTGCCATGACATGTATGCAATCACCCTGCTATCCTACATCAATACTGCACCGAGCTCAATACAAGATGCATCACAATACACCATGTAAGATCCTGAACCTACGGGTAACACCAACATTGGTGCCGTAGTCTAAGCAGTCTTGAGCTCCTGAAAGCTCAACTCACACTCATCCGACCACCTGAATGGAGCACCCTTCTGGGTCAATCTAGTCAACGAGGCTGCTATGGATGAAAATCCCTCCACGAATCGGTGATAATAACCTGCCAAACGAAGGAAACTCCGAATCTCTATAGCTCAAGTAGGTCTAGGACAGTTCTTAACTGCCTCGATCTTCTTAGGATCCATTTTTATTCCCTCGACAGATACAATATGCCCCAAAAATGCGATCGAGTCTAACCAAAACTCACACTTTGAAATCTTGGCATATAACTGACTATGCCTCAGAGTCTGAAGTACAATCCAAAGATGCTGCTCATGCTCCTCTCGACTACGGGAGTAGATCAAGATATCATCAATGAATACGATCACAATAGAATCCAAATAGGGCTTAAGTACTCGATTCGGCAAATCCATAAATGCTACTGGGGCATTTGTCAACCCAAATGACATCACTAAGAACTCATAATGTCCAACCGTGTTTGAGAAAAGCTGTATTAGGGACAGCTCATGCCTTGATCTTCAGCTGATGGTAGCCAGACCTCAAATCAATTTTCGAAAACACCTTGGCACCCTGAAGCTGATCAAATAAGTCGTCAATCATTGGAAACGAATACTTGTTCTTAATTGTGACTTTTTTCAACCGCCGATAGACTATACACATCCTCATCAAATTATCTTTCTTCTTCACGAAAAACACGGGCGCACTCCAGGGCAAGACACTAGGTCTAATGAATTCCTTATCAAGAAAATATTGCAATTGCTCCTTCAATTCCATCAACTCTGGCAGGGCCATACGATATGATGGAATATAAATGGACTGAGTGCCCGGAGCCAAATCAATATAGAAGTCGATATCTTTGTCGGGTGGCATACCCTGCAGATCTACAGGAAACACCTCTGGAAACTCACACACAACAGGTACTGAATCCATGGAAGGAACCTCCGCGCTAGAGTCACGAACATAGGCCAAATATACTAGACACACCTTTTCGACCATGTGTCGAGTGATATGAGAAATAAACATGCTAGTAGAACGCCCAGGAGTCGCTCTCCATTCTAATCAAGTTAACCCTGGCATGTCTAAGGTCATCGTCTTGGCGTGATAATCCAATATAGCATGATAAGGTGACAACTAATCCATACCCAAAGTAACATCAAAGTCTACCATATCATGAAATAGGATATCTACACTAGTCTCAAGAATCCCAATAGTAATCACACAAGAGCGATAGACACGATCTACAATAATAGAATCTCCCACATGTGTGAACACATACACAGGAGAACTCAAAGAATCACGAGGCACAACCAGATATGAAGCAAAACAGGATGAGACGCAGGAATATGTAGAGCTCCGATCAAATAGAACTGAAGCATCTCTATGGAAAAATGGAACAATACATGTGATAAAGGCGTCAGATGACTCAGCCTCAGGTCTAGCTAGGAATACATAAAATTGAGGTTGGGCCCCGCCACCCTGACCTTCGTCTCTCGGATGGCCTCTAGCTGGCTGGCCCCTACCTCTAACGGCCTGACCTCCAATGGTCTGACCTCAACCTCTAGTTGTCTGACCCATGCATCTAACTGGCTGAGCGGGCGATGGAGCAACCGGTACCAGTACCATGGCACAAGAACTCTGCTATGGCATGCTGCTCAACAATCTCAGACAAAATCTCCTGATGTGACCAGTAACCCCACACCCAAAGCACCTATCCTACTATTGTGGCTGCTGAAGCTAAAGTTGACCTTAACGGGCAGGATAACCACGATGGTATCTCTGGATCGGAGGAGCACTAATAGAAGCTGATGGTGCACTATAGGCTGGCTGTCCAGAGTAAGATATATAAGGACCATGACTACCCAAAGCACTGTGGGATGCCTAAAGTGTTGACTGAAATGTCCTAGAAGGATGGCCTCTACCAAAAGTACCCCAACCTCTAGATGAGGCACCACTAAAACCACTGGAAAGAAATATCATCTCGTCTCCTTGGCCATCTGTAGCCTGATACTGAAAGTGAGCCCATTAATGAATCTTCTCACTCTATCCCTCTTAGTAGGGAGTGAAATAATGGCATGGCGAGCTAGGTCCGTAAATCGAGTCTCATACTGCTGAAGATGCTTAAACTGCCTGCGGTAATCCTGTCTTAAAGTGATAGGAATAAACTTCTCTAAAAATAGTTGTAAAAACTGATCCTATGTAAATGCAGGCGAACCAGCTGGTCTAGTCAATATACAATCTCTCCACCATCTCTTGGCGAAACCAGTCATATGAAACACTGCAAAGTTAACCCCATTAGTCTCGACTATACCCATGTTGTTCAACACCTCGTGGCAATGGTCCAAGTAGTCTTGTGGGTCCTCAAAAGATGCACCACTTAAATGAATAGGGAAGAGCTTGGTAAACTTATCCAACCTCAACAAGGCTTCAGAAGACATAGCGGGCCTATCACCGGCCTGTGCCGCAGCAACCGACTGAACCACCCCAACTAGATGGGGTATTGGAGTCTGATATAGGGGAGCCACCTGCTCCAGGGTGTGAGTAACGGGATTCTGTGCTCCCCTAACCCGAGAAATGGTTGGTGCTACAAGAAATGCACCAGTCTGGGCCACACTCTCTATAAGGACTACCAAGCAGATTAGAGCGTCATGAAGCACTTGAGTGGCTATGAATCCCTTCGGGACCTGAGCTGGTCCGACGGGCACGGTCGGAGCTAAGACCTCCTCCTCATGATCAATATGAGGCTCCACTACGGGTGTTGTTGCTACTCGAGCTCTAGGCTGAGCTTTGTCCCTAGCAGTAGCTGTCACATGGGGCTCCGGCTCCTGACCAGCTGCAGATGTTGTGCGTGTTCTCGCTATCTGTGGGAGAACAAGAATAGAATGATTCAATCATCAATGATAGAGTAAAATCGCATGATACAGAAAGAAAGAAGTGAAATTTTTTTCCTAAACTCCATATCCTCTAGAAGATAAGTACAAATGTCTCGGTACCGATCCTCTAAACTCTATAAAAGTTTGCTCATGACTCGTGAGACCTAGGAAACCTAGTGCTCTGATACCAACTTGTCACAATCCAAAATTCCCAACCTCGGGACCGTGATGGCGCATAATATTTCACTTGCTAGACAAGCCAACATTAGATGTAATTATTAACCATTTTTAACAATTCAATTCAAAGGAAAATTAATAAGCCGAATAAATTGAAATAAGATAGATAAATCTGATAAACGGTGTTATCCAAATACAAATCTCAGAACTGGTGTCACGAATACACAAGCGTCTAGAGTACTACAAATAATAATCTGAATGAAAGCATAACTGTCTGAATTGAAATAAACAGCTAAAGTAATGTAGAAGAGGACTCCAGGGCTGCGAATGTTGTACTTTTGTTCCTCAAGTCTCTGTCAAGCATCAGATCCTAGCAATCTACTGGCCGCCATTAGGATCGACTCCAAAATCTGCACAAGAAGTGCAGAGTGTAGTATGAGTACAACTAACCCCATGTACTCAGTAAGTGTCGAGCCTATCATCGACGAAGTAGTGACGAGGCTAAAGCGACCACTTATAATAACCTGTACGCAGTAATAATAATAATAACAGGGAAGAAAATAGGAAATGATGGTAAAGCAGTTAAGTTATAAAAATGAGCTCAATCCTCGCAACCAGAGAACCCAGAATATTAAACATCAAAATATCATATAAAAAGCCTGAAAACTAACACAATGAGTACAAAATATACAATCCGTTGCGGCGCGCAACCTAATCCCACCGTACATACACTATCCTCCCTTATTTCACCATAATACAATTTATCAATATCAAGAATCACATATAAAATCCATTGTGGCGTGCAACCTGATCCAACCATATTATCATAATCAATGTCATAATCCTCCCTTATTTCATCGTATCACAATTTATCAATAGTATCACATTCACAATCGTTGCCGCGCGCAACCTGATCCCACCGTATCATTGTAATCAATATCAAAATCCTACCTTATTCCTTCATATCATAACCGCTACAGCGTGCAACCCGATCCACAAATTTTGCCAATAAAAGGAATCAATTCAATATCTCAATTTACAAGAACCTCTACAATTAAGGAGTATGAAAGCAAAACAATAAAGAAACCTCATACTAATCAAAAGAATGCTACAATTAATACAAAAGCAACAAGACAGGCCAAGTACATGACAGTTAAGGTGTGCAAGTAAGACAATTAGGGCAAGTAGCAGTTAATCACGGAGTCATGGAAGGAATGAACAATGTAATACAAGAATAATTAATGACCAGTAACAAATTACGGCATGGAAGACAATTAAAGCATGTAATAGTTATGGCATAGAGTGAGATAATTCATGAAACACGACAAAGACATGGAAAAGATTATTTTGACGGTGTATATACACTCGTACCTAGAATATACGCTACTATGCACGTAATTCACATAACATATAATTCAAGGGTTCTTAATTCCCTCAAATCAAGGTTAAACGCAATACTTACCTCACTCTACAACTCAAGCAACCGATCAACCATGATCTTGCCTTTTGAAAAGGCCTCCAAACCAACCAAATCTAGCAAATTATTTACCAAATGATCCAAAATAAGCTTTATAAACTACCCACAAATGAAAGAGGTTCAATTTTGATCATTTTTGAAAAAGTGAACAAAAGTCAACCCCGAGCTCGCTTGGTCAAAATCGAGATTTGGACCAAAATCCGACTACCCATTCACCTCCAGCTCGCTTATGTGATTTGTTTCAAAATCCGACCTCAATTCGAGGCCTAAATTTTAATTTTTACAAAAATTTTCAATTCTACCCAAATCTCTAATTTCTACCATGGATATCCTAAATCTATTGTTGAAATCTCATGAAGTGTAATGGATAATTGAAAAGAAATGGATTAAAGTCACTTATCAATCAATTTAGGAAGAAAAGTCTCTTGGAATGAGACTTTGTGAGAAATGAGTTAAATATCATTTTTTCCTCTTTTACCCAGCTGCGAATGTCGCAATTGCGATGTCATGTTCGCAATTGCGAACATAGCAAATGCGAGAGAGGGGTCGCAAATGCGAACCCTGTCTCAGAAGAACAGTCGTCGCAAATGCGACATTTTGCTCGCAATTGCGAACCCAGAGCCCTCGCATATGGGACCAAACTCTTCGCAAAAGTGAAGCAGTCAACAGTGGTCAATAATCGCATTTGCGACCACCTCCTTCACAAATGCGAAGGTCTACAGTCCGCAAATGCGAACAAAATCTCGCAAGTGTGAGTTTCACCAAATCCAGTCCATGCTCGCAAATGCAAATCATTGCTCGCAAAAGAGAGGCTCACATTTGCGAGCCAGACCTTGCAAATGCGAGATCTGCAACAGAGCATCAGCATCAACCATTCTAACCTTAACCAAACTCATCCGAAACACGTCTGAAACTTGCCCGAGCTCCTCGGGATCCAAGCCAAATATGCACACAAGTGTATAACATCATACGAACTTGCTCGCATAATCAAATCACCAAAATAACATACTACGAATCAATCCTCAAAACAAATGAACTTTCAAAGTGAAACTCAAGAACACTAGAATCACATTTAAGTGTTCGAATCATGTCAAATCAATTCCGAATTGAACCAAATTTTGGCAGACAAGTTTTAAATTAAAGATGGAACTATTCCAAGTTTTAACATTAAAATCCTAACTCGTTAGCTAAGAAGTCAATTTATGGTCAAATTTAGTAATTCTTCAACTTTCTGAAATGTTAGTTTTTGGTAAAATGAGTCAAAATAAGTTGGGACTTTCGAATTCAATTCTGAGCATATGCCCAAGTCCCAAATTACGATATGAACCCACAGGGACTGTCAAAATACCAATCCGGGTCCGTTTACACAAAATGTTGACAGTTGTCAACTCAATTCATTTTAAAGATAAAAGTTCACATTTTCTTAAATTTTCACATAAAAATTTCCAGAAAAAGATTGGACTGTGCACACAAGTTGAGGAACGCTAAACGGAACTAATCGAGGCCTCAAAAAATGAAAACAGAAGCTAAATCTCAAAATGACCTAACGGGTCATCACAAACATAAAAATAATTTAACTAATACAAAAGAAAGGAGTGTGTCGACAAGTCGAGAGAAGGTACCAATTCTCGAGAATAGAACCTGGATAAGAGTCTTGGTGTACACGACATTATTGCGCCACTTGACGCATTTACTTCCAACTTCTCATCGGCCCTTGCCGACTTCCACCCGAGTTGCTCTGCTATGTTTCCGCGTACGCCTCCTGCTTCAGTTAGTGAATATCTGTTAGACTCATTACTAATTATTGTAAAGTCAGTTAGTGAATATATGTTATACCCATTAATCACAATTATATCATGTTTGGTCAAGCTTCTAAAATTAATTTTCTTTTAAAAAAAATATTTTTTCGAAAAAAGTACCGTTAGATAAAAATAGTTTGTGTTTGACAAATTTAAAAAATAATTTTGACTAGAAACATATATTTGGTCAATCTTTTCAAAAAGTACTTTTAAGTATCAATCTACGAATAAAGACATAAAAATTTACTTATTAGTTAATATAAATTAAGTAGATAAATGATTTCAAATATTTATCATAAAAAATTATCATTTAATTTTCCTTTTTATTGAAATAAAATATGAAAATAACATTTAAAAGTACTTTATTTTTCAATTATTTAAATATCTAAAATATTATTTAATAAATATAAAAGTATTCGCACCAAAAGTTACCATATATTAGAAATATATATCCTAAAAATAAAAAAAAAATACTTATACCTTTGGAGAATTGCTTTTAGAATAGCTATGCATCAGGTTAAATTGAGTTGGGTTATTTTGATATATACAATTTATTATGATATTTTTGCCAAGAGAAAAATAAATAACAACTTCTGCGGGAAGCTAATTTTTCAGATTTATAAAAACAACTTATGCTTCTTTTTAGAAGGTTTTTATTCCTCTTAAAAGCTTGGCTAAATACACCAACTTAGAAAACAAATATTTTTTTTAGAAAAAAATTACTTTTGACATGGGTGAATCTCGCCAAACAAGCTATTACACTTTTTTTATTTTTAAATTCCCATTTACGGTTTCTCTCTTCTTCTCTCTCATAACTCCATTATCACTAAGCCAGTTCTAGAGCAAGTTAAGCATGTGAGCTAGGATATATGGAGTTTGACATGATATCAGATCTTTACGGCTGCTATTGTAGTCTCTTTTTGATCTTTTTGTATTTTTCGAAGTCGAGTGATTGCAAGCTCAATTATACAGATCGATGACACAGAGCCGGAGAAATTGAGCCACAATCACCCGCTGTTTTCACACTCAATAGACACTTCAGTTACTGTTCTAATCTCTTTTTGGTTGACTGACCTAGAGAATCACTCTTTATGGAGTCTTGCGATGCGAATTGCGATCCAACAAAAAAAAGAGCTATGTTTTAATAGACGGCACATGCAAATAGGAGAACTATAGTCTAAATTTGGTTGATTTATGAAAAAGATGTAATGCAACTGCCATGTCATAGATTATGAACTGTGTGTCGAATGAGTTATACTGAGGTGTTATACGAATGCATGTTCAGTATGGGAATATCCGAATGAGAGTTTTAATAAAATCAATTAGTGTAGGATTTTTTCAGATATACAAGAAGATTGTTATTGTTAGCCATGGGAACAGTTCTATTTCTGCTTATTTCTCTAAATTGCATTTATTGTTGGCAAGTTTGATAGTTTAGCTCTAATTTCTGGTTATGATTGTGCTAAGTCTCATGAATTTGTAGCATTCATGATAAGGTAGAAGCTCCTGCAGTTCTTTATGGGACTCAATGCATCTTACGAACAGACAATGGGTTAGCTTCTCATGATGGTTTTAGTTCTTTTCATCAACAAGGCTTACTCTAAACATGTTAAATACTTTTACTTTGTCGACGGTAAATAAGTCACAATGTTGATGACAGTGAAAGGAGGTGAACCTCACGTACCTGTATTTTGTTGAATAAATACTCATTGATTTGCCCTCTAAATTATCTAACGAGAGTTGTGCAAGTTCAAAAAGTCATACCTTCCATTTTAATTAAGTAAAGTACTACTTATTCTAGTCATTTTGATTTAATTTATAGTGATGTTTAGAGTCCTTCTCCAATTATATCGCATCTGGCATACAAGAATCTTTTATCTAATTCATTGGTTAAACATCTCATCATACTTGGGTTTCGTTTTGAAACACAAATCTGAGGTACCAAAAATTGTCAAATAATTTTATAACCTTATAGAAATCAGTTTGAAAAAATAAATAAATGTTTTTCGTTCAGATTCATGAGGAGAGTATCTAAATACAAATCTCGCTAACTTTTTTTTTAAAGAAAAAGGCATTATTCATCAACGTTCTTGCTCCTATACACCGGAATAAAACGGTATGGTGGAATGTAAGTACATATTGTTGAAACTGCCTTAGCTCTTCTTAATACATTAAATGTTCCAAATATATTTTAGCCCAAAGCCATTCAAACATCTATTTATCTTATAAATAGACAATCTTCTTCAGCCAACCCCTATTTATTCTTTTAAAAAAATTGTCCGGCGACTCAAATTTTAAAGTAATTGATTGTGTATGTTTTGCTCTTCTTCAAGATCATGAAAGTCATAGATTATCCTTAAAAGCTGTTACGTATAATTTTGTGGGATTTAATGACATTCAAAAAGGGTATTTGTGTTATGATACAACATGTCGTTTATTGAGATTTTCTCGATATGTTATCTTCTTTGAGAATTCTTTTACTTATGCTGGTAAAGACTTATAATCTTTTACTATATCCTCTTTGCAAAATAATTTTACTCATGATTTTATTGGCCATAACGACCTAGTTGTTGGTCCATCGTCGAACTTGTCCTCTACCACACAGGTACTATTAATGGCTTTTATCTTTTTTATTGGTAGATATTACTTTGGTAAATACTAATTCATTACCTCGCAACCTGACACATATGTTCCACTAAAACTTGATAATCAACCTTCTCCTCCTCGTCAAAATGTCAAAGTCACGACCCTAATTTTTCCTCCTTAGAATGTCGTGATGGCACAGTCTAACAAATAAGAATGTGACAGAAATAAAAGCTGAAAACAGGATATAAACTAATAAGTCACCTAAATATCTTAAAACTGAATTGCAACTAGAATGTTCTCAGTACTCCGTAAGACTGAGTCATAAGCTCTATAAGAAGTACCAAAATATCAATATACCTCACTATTTGAATAAAACATATACAGTAATAAGATATGGAAGAGGGTAACTCCTAGGCCTGCGGATGTCGGGAAAATATCATTTGAAGTCTCCGAACTGTATAATCTACTCACTGATCCCTAGCCTGAGTCGAGATACCTAAATCTGCACAAAATTATGCAGAAGTGTAGTATGAGTACACCACAACGGTACCCAATAAGTATTAAGTCTAACCTCGGTAGAGAGTGACGAGGTCAGGTCAAGACACCTACTAGGATAAGAAAAACTAAACAAGTGTAATATAGTCTAATAATGAAGACGAGGAAATAGTGATAATTAAGCAATACAACAAGGCAAGGTACAACTGAACTTAAAGCAATAAAGGCAACAAGGAAGGAACATATAATACAAACATCAAGGAAACAATGCGGACAAATACAAGTGGTAAATGAGAGGTAACAACAAGAACCATAACCGAGGTACCGCCTCGTAATCTCATTTCACAATCACAATCAAAATGTTTCCTTATACCGCCACGTGAGCCTTATATTTAGATAGTTTTGAAAATATTTTTTTTCGAAGTAGCTACACGCACTTTAGCTCACCTTATGTTGCCGCGTGGCTTCAAGTAATTCCCTTACTAGTAACACGCACATAAATCCCACCTTAAGCCGCCGCATGCACATTAAGCCTTATTGTTATACCGCCGCATGTGCATCAATATCACAACACAATAACAACTCTCACCACAAGTTCCCACATGCCACAACTTGTCAAAAGAATCAACAATACCAATATTTTCACAATAATTAGCCAATGGCTCAACCACAATGTGTACAAGAATCTCAACAATAACGAAATAAAAGTGAATAGCTTAACAAGAAAGAAATCTCAACTATTTAACAACTTCGCCTCAATGTGATAACGACTTTTGTCACGACCCAAAATCCTTTATAGGTTGTGATGGCGCCTAACATCTTCGGCAGGCAAGCCAACATTAATTTATCAATTTATTTACTCATTTTATTACTTTCGAAATCATAATCTCCATTACTTAAATAGTATAAAATGGAATTTACAGGGTAAAATGATAATAACTACGTGAACTACAATAACAAACAACCAGTAGGAACACCCAAAACTCAATGTCATAAGTGCATGAGCATTTTCGGAGGTGAACAATAATAATACAACATCTGTCCCGAATGTAATAAGACAGAATAAAATAAATAGTGATGGAGACACAGTGGACTACGATGCGTAGCCTGGAATGCAGCTCACATAAAGTCTCACCAACAGGTGTGCCTACGCGCCAAGATGATCATCAAATGAACCTGTCAGATCCTACACATTTAGTGTAGAAGTGCAGCATGAGTACGTAAATAAACGCATACCCAGTAAGTATCTAGTCTAACCGGGAGAAATAGAGACAAGGGGTAGACATTGACACTTACTAAAGGTCTAATAAAGCAATATAATAAAACATAAGCAGATATGAGGCATACGGCATTGATTGGATAAATCTGTAAGTTCTATATCTTCCAATTTCTTCTTTCAAAGCTTGAATTTCTAAATCTTGTATTCTACCTTAACAGCTCAGAAAATGTTAAGTGTCATTATCAAATAAATAAGAAATACCGTATAAAATGCCGAGCATCAGTGGAAATATTAGCTTGTGAATATTCGGACTACTAGCGATATAACGCACGATTCTGCCGAGGTCGTTCGGCCCGATCTATAATAATGTGTACACTGTCGAGGGTCTTGCGGCACGAACTATAGATGCATCATATACTGCCGAGGCGTTCGGCCCGCTCCACAAGAAAAGGAAGGAAGTTATCGAATTATGAGACACGTATTTACAATACAGCACATGAGCATAAAATGAATATAATCTTTACCATTTCTCAAATAACTCGCCCACAACTCATAGTGTTAAGGCTTGGGCTAGTGTACATATATTTATTTCTAAATCGATTTCTATTATAACTTCAATAAATTAAGCTAGCAGAATGAGTTCAAATAATTCAAACATTACATGATTAGATCCTAAGTCTACCCGGACATAAACATGTTGTATCTACGTACGAACTCTCGTCACCTCGTGCGTATGTAGCACCCACAACTAGTTGTACATAGCAATAAAAATCACCTAGGAGTAGTTTCCTCCTCACAAGGTTAGATAGGAGACTTACCTTGCTCTGAAGTTCCATAACCGGCTCCAAGGCCTCTCTAACACCTCAAACCAATGCCCGTCGATCCAAAACTATTCAAACAATGTGTAAACCAATCAAAATATATTCTAATACCCATAATTAATCAATTTAAACAATTTTCAACTCCGCTCGAAAGTCAATAAAGTCAACCCTCGGGCCTACGTGCCCGGATTTCAAAAATTGTTGAAGATAAACCTTACCCATAACACTACGAACTCAAATATATAGTTTATTCCTAATTCCATATCCAATTTCGTGGTCAAAAATTCAAAAATCCCAAATTTCTACTAATTTCCATATTTAAATCCATATACAAACCATGTATTTAACTTATAATAGGTGGGAGTCACTTACCTTGTGTTGCTTGACGAAAATCTCCTCTTGAAGCTCTCCTAAATCGCCCCAACCAAGAAAAAATGGATGAAAATGAGCCAAATCCCGTTTTATAAAAACCTCACTACCCAACAAAATTCCGCTTCTGCAGCTCCAAGTCTCACACCTGCGAGAACCCAAATCCATTCACCACCCGCTTCTACGGCCCTTATGTGCATCTGCGGCCCCGTTTATGTGCTGCCCACTTCGCAGGTGCGGTCCCGCTTGTGCGGCGAGATAACTGCATGTGTGATCCCAGCACTGCCCAAAGAAACCTGCTCCTGTGCGTTCCTGGCCGCTTTTGCAGCGTCGCACCTGCAGTGCTTTTTTGGCAGGTGCGATTGCACCAGCAATTGGCCAAAACCAGCATTTCGAAGTTCAAATTTCTATCAAATTTCAATCCAAAACTCACCCGAGGCTACCCGAGACCCCGTCCAAACATACCAACACATCCCACAACATGATACGGACTTAGTCGAAACCTCAAATCACGTCAAACAACATCAAAATTACAAATCGACGGCCAAAACCTTTCTTTCAACTTCCAACCTTCAAATTCCGCCGAACGCATCCGAATTACACTTAAACGGCCCGAAATGACACCAAACTTTACGTGCAAGTGATAAATCACGATACGAACCTATTCCAAGGCTCGGGACCAAACTTGTGAAATACTAAAACTTTCAAAAATGCCAACTTTCCATAATAAGCCGAATTGCTCCCGGGTGATCCGATACTCAATCCGAACATACGCCCAAGTCTGAAATCATCATACAAACCTATCGAAACCTTCAAGTCCCGATTCCGAGGTCGTTTACTCAAAAGTAAAACCTTAGCCAATTCTCCCAATTTAAAGCTTCCGAAATTAGAATTTTCTTTACAAATCAACTTCGAACTTCCCGAAGTTCAATTCCGACCACACGTACAAGTCATAATGCCTATAATGGAGATACTCAAGGCTCAAACTGCCGAACGACGCACTAGAGCTCAAAACGACTGGTCGGGTCGTTACATTCTCCCCCAGTTAAACATACTTTCGTCCTAGAACGTGCTAAGGACTGCTCCGGAGTTGTCCAAAATCACTATTTAACACCTCGTGCACCTACCTGTGCCACCACAATCTAGTTGAACACATTAGCTCGAGTTAGACTGAAGATCCTCCCTTTTTTTAGTCAAAAGCCTTAGAACCAAATACAAACTTCCAAATTTCTCTATAAGTCCTGATTCTAACATACGAACACCGCACCAATCACCACACACTGTACCAAATGTGATCATGCACCTATGGTGAAATCACACCATGCACCACATAAGTTGGTTGCCCATAATAACATCCTTCGACCACAATAGCTGTAATTTCACAAATCCGATGCCCGCAATACATCTTATGACGCATATAAATCTCGTTCCAACCTTTGAATACTGCTACGACGGAAAAAAATGTAGAAACTAATAACCCCCTGCCGGATCAACGAATCATAGAGTCTCTCTTCCTAACAAGGACCATTACCTCATTTTTAACTGAATAACGATATTTGCTCTTAAATATACCTTATATAAATCTGATTGCATTGATCCCAGGTCCAATAACCTCCTCACCCAGTACAAGCTGCTCAGACAATAAGTCATCTCATACATTGCAAAAATCTTATATGATACCCACAACACGCCAATAATCTACAACTCGAATGTGATACATAACAAAGAACGAACTCTGGAAAAAGAACTACCCGGCCCGCGTGATGAATAAAACGGACGAAGAGATGCTATGAACCTACCTCAGGGATAAAACAAGGCACACGAGAATAAGTGTAAGGAACTATGCTCAACATATCACTGTTGCGGCGTGCAACCCGATCCAAATATAACAATGTTGCGGCGTACAACCCGATCCAAATAATATACTCCTGGCGGCGTGCCACCCGATCCGCACATAACAATCAAGAAGAAAACACACATCGACCACAAGCATGCTCGGTGCATAATACAAATCTTGGGGAGACGGATATCGCCATACGCTACGAAACTAAGGCGCAATGATGACCTGCATCTCGGGAGCCATCCTGCTCACATAACACCGCAAGCTATAGGGGACCTCAACACATGTGCGAATAATCAAGCCGTCCCACAACCCACATGGCAGAATAGAGATTACAAGGAATAGCTGCCGACGGGAATAACATCTCATGCTCGATGATTCCTCCGTAAGCAATGCTATGACGAACGAACGCACCCAACTTGATGTAGAGCACACACTCACATTAGACCCACCAACGGACCTCACACCGATTTTGATCATACCATACTGGGTCGATAACCTTCCAAAGATCCACAATAGCCCTATTCATGACACATAAGAACAGCCGTCAAATCTGAAACAAATTCACACGGTCCACAGCCCAAGGAATATGACGCCTCTCAGGCATAAACCCTCGCATTTGTGATATTACCATAACCTCCATAGTTGGTTTTAATCTTCACAATCAAATGACTAACCTTCCACTCCTGGCTTCGTCGTTTAGTTGCACCCTATTAAGCTTTCCCAGCAAGTCTATTGAAACATGCCACGCTTATACAATCTTCTCATGGGGCACGCTCCCACGACCTTCCATACCAGGTAGCAAAATCTGCACCTCCGTACCACCAACCGTACTAATTCTGTAAGGCAAATCACAATCCGCAAATCAATACGCAATGCCTCTTTCACAGAACACCATTCTCAGGCGACACTAAGATAACGCCAGCTTACTCTAAACATCTGAATTCGTCCCTGCTCATCTGAGCTTGTGATATTCTTATCAATACTGAACCGCAACCTTGATCCTCAACTTCCAATTCCCATGCTGCTCAATTTACCTATCATGCCGCTACACGAGAGTACAAGAATTCATCATAACCCATGAACTACTAGTAGAATAAACACTTCATTGGCTAGAAACCTTTCACTTAACTCATTTCAGAAGAACCAATGCAACATGCATCTGAATTCCCAAACCGCAGAAAATACAAATCTCAAGTCGTGATCTAAATCGTCATGACTCTTCCGGAATCCATTAACACAATAAGGCCATTTGAATCAAATACCTCCCAAATCAATCAAGTTACGGTGGCTGTCAAGCCCTCACGTACATCCGCAAACTACATGTATAACTTCACACGCCGAAGGAACTGATCATTGCCACAATCATGCTAATTCAACCATTACTAACCGACCCAACTTCTTTCAATTTACACTGGACTTGCCTCAGAAATAATAATACCTCTATTCAAAACATATGAATCCAATCCGCACTCATCCCAAATGACCCGAATCGCGAGACCACGTCGTCACGATGTCCATGAACCATCTCATAACCTTCTCAAGCGCACAATAGCATCTCCAACCAGTACACCCATTTTGAAAGACCTTCCGCAAATCCGAAGCTATTTCTTCCTTTACTCCAATGTTGCACCGCATACCTGACGATGACATAGAACATTCCAAGTTCCGTTCGCAATCCACTGCCTTCAGTCCTTAACCACACAATAGACCCGAAATCCTTAGGCACTGCACTTTAATTCTTGAACGCACTAGGACAGTTGTTGAGAGTCACCCACTCTGACCTGATCCTGAACATAACCGAACTCCAAAGCTCTGCGAGCACATGAACACCCTCTCAAAGAAGCATCCGGCCGAATTCTTTTCTTTGTACATTACATCCACAAGAAGCATAAACTCTGACTCTTCCCGAATACTGCACCTTAATCGATAAGGCAAAGTATACCACAGGTTCATCGAGTTCCTTGTTCGAATTACTCCTAACATTTCCTTTTTCCTAGTCATAATTAATCCACCAATACATCGGCAACCAAAAACCGTACAAGAAGACAACCACACGATCCACTCGTAAACAATGGAGCTCCCTCACTTAAATTTAAGCTACCATTAGATAAACCCAGAAGCCACGAGGATTCCTCCATCTCAGTTACCATGACCTCGCACCTTTAACCCGCAAAATTTCTCGAAATCTTTTGTTAAACTTTTCATGAAACATTCTGAATTATCAGCTACAATTGCATACCTGGCCTTCTGTTGGGTAGTAAGTTGGACTCTTCGTAGAAACTTCATCAAAATCACACAACCGCTAGTCCTACTCATAAGAGATCACTCACCTGTGGAATTCCTTACCGACATCTTCCGACGATGCTGCACTAGGTACAACTACCACGTAATTAGTAAGTTCTCCTGAGCCCATGCTTGCCCACCAGCTGTATAAATCTGTTCCTTCCCCATTGACATCAACTAAAAGTTCAACAATACCTTCCAAACTCAAGTCATATTGCATCTGAAACGATAATCAAATCTTCTCACCCCTCTTCATTTCAAGAAAACTCCTTTCTGCCATATTCAATCTCTCTTTGTACTGTAACCATCATTCCAAATAAAATCCATAGACCAAATCACCTTCCATCACGATTCCCAAACCATTCTACACTTTGTCAAGGCACATGGCTATCCTACCACAGAATCCATATGTTAATCTGTCACTCTTACTTCGGTTAAACCATCTCTTTTAAGAAACTCCTCGACCTTTGTTGTTCATATTAAACATGCTAGTAATTCAACTACCGCGGGACATTTCCCGCCATGTCATCCCTCATACTTTGCTGCCCAACTGCTGCATTATACCAACTACATATCTGTAGCACCTGAACTAATGAATTGCTACCAACTCTAAACCTCCTGGAATATCATCTTTATCAAGCCATCAATATTGGAATCACCAATTCGATTCGGAACCGCTACACACCGCTATCTCTGACAACCGCATCTTAGGCACTATTTTACAACACCCTGCCTCGAAGTAAAAATCAAAGGGGACCATAACATCGGCAAATACTTAATGCGTTCCAACAAAGACGACGATACCACATCACAAATGAGAATTCCACCACGCTCGAAAATATCAAGTCTCGTTACTCAATCAACCAATGCTTGAACATTCATAGCCCGATTGCCCTTCCTTTGCTAGAATTAAACGCTGAACCTCTAAATCATGCATTGAAAAATCCTCCATTCAAGTCATTCACTGACTCGATGGATAGAAAAGTACCCTACCATTACACTAACACTGTGCGATGACAATGCATGGATATCATAGCAATCCGTGCATAGCCTCAAAACAATAGGAAGTACAGATACTGAACAAAAATGACAACACACCCTTCCACAAGGCCACGATAATAGCCTGCCCGAACACGTAGGGAAAAACATCCTACACCACATCTATAGTACCAATACAACTCTTGGACGTCCAATTGACAACAAGCGTTTCACGTCGCATAAGATTGAGTAGGAGGGAAATAAAGGCACAAGCCTCAATAGAATCAAACAGCACGATGAGGAAATCAAGAAGGGAAGTGCTCTTAATAGCCCTATAGCCTCTCGAAGATAAGTATAGACATCTCCATACCAATCCGCAAGATTCTACTAGACTTGCTCATGACTCGTGAGACCCAAGTGAACCTAATGCTCTGATACCAAGCTGTCACGATCCAAAATCCTCTATAGGTCGTGATGGCGCCTAACGTCGTCGTCAGGCAAGACAACATTGATTTATCAATTTATTTACTTATTTTATTACTTCCTAGATCATAATCTCCATTACTTAAATAGTATAAAATAGAATTTACAGGGTAAAATGATAATAACTACATGAACTACAATAACGAACAACCAGTAGAAACCCCCAAAACTCGATGTCACAAGTGCATGAGAATTTTCTAAGGAGTACATTAATAATATAACATCTGTCACGAATGTAATAAGACAGAATAAAATAAATAGTACAATGGAGACTCGGTGGACTGCGATGCGTAGCCTAGAATTCAGCTCACATAAAGTCTCCTCAATAGGTGCGCCTACGCGCGAAGGTGATCATCAAATGAACCTATCAGATCTTGCACATTTAGTGCAGAAGTGCAGCATGAGTACGTAAATCAACGCGTACCCAGGAAGCATCTAGCTTAACCCTGGAGAAGTAGTGATGAGGGGTCGACATCGATACTTACTAAAGGTCCAATAAAGCAATATAATAAAACATAAGCAGATATGAGGCATACGGAAATGATAGGGTAAATCTGTAAGTTACATAATCTTCCAATTTTTTCTTTCAAAGCATGAATTTCTAAATCTTGTATTCTACCTTAACAACTCAGAAAATGTCAAGTGTCATTGTCAAATAAATAAGGAATACCATTAAAAAACGGGGCATCAGTAAAAAAATTAGCTCGTGAATATTCGAACTACGAGCAATATAACGCACGATTCTGCCAAGGTCGTTCGGCCCGATCCAGAATAATGCGTGCACTGCCGAGGGTCGTGCGGCATGAACCATAGATGCATCTATATACTACCGAGGCATTCGGCCCGCTCCACAAGAAAAGGAAGGAAGATATAAAATTACGAGATACGTGTTTACAATATGGCACATGAGCATAAAATGGATATAATCTTTACCATTTCTCAAATAATTCGCCCACAACTCAAAGTGTTAAGACTTGGGCTAGTGTACATATATTTATTTCTATCGATTTCATTTACAACTTCAATTAATTAAGCTAGCAGAATGAGTTCAAATAATTCAAATATTACATGATAAGATCCTAAGTCTTCGCGGACATAAACATTTTGTCGCTACGTACGGACTCTCGTCACCTTCTGAGTACGCAACACCCACAACTAGTTTCACATAACAATATGTTACAACCCATATTTGTACACGTTAGATTACGCCGTAAGATAGTCTACATAGTTCCGAGAAGAGATTACCTTTGAGATAATAAGAGTTTAGTCCTATTGGTCTTAAATGATGCAAGGGTGTATAAGGGTGGTTAACAAGTATTAGAAGATAAACGAGTTAAGGATGCTGTAACTCGTATTTTCGGGCAAATGGAGAGGTGATTAACATTAACAAGAGGTAATGTTTTAAGTTATTTGAATCATATAATATCCGTTTCATAAGTCTTGAATTCAAACGAGTTATGAAACAAAAGTCGACAAAAGTTGTCGTAACTTAGGTTCACAATTTTACTTAAACGTTAGGTGAAATGTTTCTGAGCTTTTCTCCCAATTTACAAGGAATTACGGGGTGATATACCTACCAAATTAAAGCTCTATGAGTTTAGTTTCCAACACATCAAACCTTTTGTCAATACGATCTCGGGTTATTTAGATAATTGTATTTCTGCAGACCTGCGCAGATTGGTAGGTCACAAGTAGGTGCATCACCTACTTGCCAAAATTAGGGGACAAAATTAAAAGTCCCAAAGTCGGCCAAGAGAGGAATTTTAAGGTCTTTTAAAATCAGTTATTTCACTATTATTTCAGACCTTCAAAACCGAAATTGAACCCTGCAACCCCTCCCCAAAAATCCCACACAAACCCTAGTCGATTTTCCCTCTCTTTCAAGTTCTTATTGGGGGTGAAACCTAGAGTTTGAAGAACCAAGGAAAGGGATGAGTTATCCAACAAGTAAGGTGAGTTTACTGCTCTCTTTCATACATTTTTTCTACTTTTAATTCATGGTAATTCGTTCTATACATGTAAGAACTCACGGGATGGTGATCGGAAGCCGTGAGTTCGAGTTATTCAATTATAGCGGACTGTTTTGTGTTGCTGTTGGAATGCGTGTCTTACTACCATTTTGTGGAGTTTTGGAGGAAGAAGGGTGTGAAGAAACACCATATATATTTAGGGTTGTGGGCTGATAGTCCTTCGTAACAATTCCGGGTCGTTTGACACGACTATGGTGGCCATTGTATGTATGAAGTGATTGGCTTGTGCGTGGACTGTTTTGGGAGGCTTAATATGATTATTATTGATGTTGTTTGGGCTATTTGGTGATTGTGTTAACTTGTGGGAAGTCATATATATAGGGGAGGTGCTGTCCGTTTATCGCAAAATAGGTTACAGTCGATACATAATAGTTGCAACGCTTAAACGATAACGGTAGTGTCATTTCTCTTATTGTAGACTAAGAAGTCGTGGAATATTCATAGCTTGAGGTTGGGAAGTATATACAAGGTATGTGAGACTATGATTCCAATGAGTCCAGCATGCATTATCTATTTTACTCTACCGAGCCGCGCTATAGTCGGCTGGGCAGGCACCTATTGTGCAACTATATATATATATATATACATGCATGTGCACATCAGGCATCTCATGGTTAGTTGCGCTCAGAGGCATTCAGATGGTACAAATTTTATGTTTCTTATCCCGATACATGTTATTGTTCTGTTTTCCCGTCTTACATACACAGTACTTTATCCGTACTGACGTCCTTTTATTTGTGGACGCTGCATGTCGTGCTGCAGGTCCAGACAGACAGATAGACGAGGCTCCCCCACCACAGTAGGCTGTCCAGTTCAGCGGATATTGGCAAGATCCATACTTCGGACTTGCCGTAGTCTCGGTATGCATTTTTTATAGTCATTATGGGCATGTCGGAGCCCTGTTCCGACACAGGTTGCATCATGTATGTTCCAATAGAGGCTCATAGACAAGGGGTGAGTTTATGTATAGTTGGATTGCCTTGTCAGCAAATGCATTTTGTTGTACAGTTTTTGCATCGCAGCCTTAAGGGCGATGTTATATATACGTATGTTCATGTTATTGTATGGTATTTCAATTGATCATGATCATGGTTTTCTATTCATACGGGCATCATCGACCTTATAGATAACAACGAAGGTAAGATGAAAGGTACGCCGGCACTCGGCGAGTAGGGTCCGGGTGCCAGTCGCGACCCTCTGGCTTGGGTCGTGACAAACTTGGTATCAGAGCAGGTCTGTCCTAGGGGTTGTTGAGCCGTGTTTAGCAAAGTCTTGATTATGGATGTGTAGCGCGCCACATTTATAATCAGGAGGCTGCATGACATTTAGAGTTGTTATTTTCCTGAATCTAGATCGTGCGCAGAGCTGAGTCGTAAGTATTCGTTTCTAATATTTAACCATGTTCTTTTCAGCAATGCCCACGACTAGGAAGCAAGTGATTAGTAGGCGCCTTGATACAGCTACGGGAGAGGGTACTAGTCAGGTGCCTCCCCCCAGAGCAGGCCATAGTGAGCCTCAGAGCGAGATGCCGTCTCAGACCTCATCTACTCCTTCTCCTCCAGAGGATATAAGAAGGCACCCAGCATCTCCAGTTCCTCCATCTGGTACTACAGACCAGGATATACAGAGTGCGGTACAGTTGTTGACTAGCTTGGTAGCTGCTCAGGCTCGGAGGCAGAATACCGGTGCTAATGATAAACCGGTTAGTGCGAGAGTTAGGGATTTTATTAATCTAGATCCTCTAGTGTTTACCGGGTCAGACCACAAGGAGGACCCACAGACTTTTATTGATCAGATTCACCGTACACTGCGGGTTATACATGCTAATGATACAGAGGCAGTAGAGTTGGCTTCTTATCGGTTACGTGAATTTGCAGTTTTCTGGTATGATAGTTGGGAGAGATCCAGGGGTCTGAATTCTCCCCCACTTGTGTGGAAGGAATTTTCTGAGGCGTTTCTTCGTCACTACCTGCCAGTTGAGATACGACGAGCTAGAGCTGATAAGTTCTTGAACCTTCGACAGGGTAATATGAGTGTGCGAGAGTATAGTATGTAGTTTGATTCATTAGCAAGGTATGCTCCCCATATAGTGGCCGAGATGACCGATAGGGTGCACCTGTTCGTGAACGGATTGGGAGCACATCTGATAAATGAGTGCACGACAGCCTCCTTGATAGAGGGCATGGATATTTCCCGTATTTAGGCTTATGCCCAGACATTAGAGGATCGTAAGCGCCAGCAAAGAGCAGACAGGGAGCAGGATAGGGGCCAGCATAAGAGGGCAAGATTTGCAGGGTATTATGGTGACTTTAGAGGTAATATAAGGCCCCAGTTTTCGAGGAGTTCGGCACCACCTGTAGCTAGTGCTCCTCCACTGTTTCAGAGACCTCGATATAATCGATTTACCTATTCGGGTCCAAGTCAGATTTCGCGGGCATCAGGCTCGCAACATTACAGGGATACTAGTCAGACGAGACCCCTAACACCTCGTTGTGATCAGTGCGGCAAGGCCCACGTCTGACTGTGTCGTCAAGGTTCCGATGTATGCTATTCCTGCGGACAGCCTGGCCATATGAGGCGGGATTGTCCTAACAGAGGAGGTGGTGGCACGGCTCAGCTGACTGGATCTGTGGCTGGTTCTTCCTCATCAATTCGACCTCCAGCACGAGGTTTTCAGTAGCCGATAGGTCGTGGTAGAGGTAGAGGTGGAGTGCCGAGTTCGAGTGGTGCTCAAAATCGAACCTATGCTCTAGTAGGTCTGCAGGATCTCGAGTCATCTCCGGATGTTGTTACAGGTATATTTTCTGTGTTTTCTTATGATGTATATGCGTTGATTGATCGGGGATCTACATTATCTTATGTTACACCCCTTGTGGCTGATAAGTTTGGCGTCGAACCCGAATTAATAAGTAAAACATTTGCGGTATCTACTCCAATAGGAGATTCTGTGGTTGTTAGAAGGGTATATAGAGGTTGCACCGTGACGATTTGTAGTCGTCAAACCTCGGCGAAATTATTTGGGTTAGAAATGGTTGATTTCTATGTGATAATGGGGATGGACTGGTTGGCCTCATGCTATGCAAATGTTGATTGTCATATGAAGATGGTTAGGTTTCAGTTTCCTGGTGAACCCGTCATCGAATGGAAGAGGAACATTGCTACGCATAAAGGTATGTTTATTTCCTATCTTAAGGCAAGGAAGATGATCTCAAAGGGTTACATTTATCATACCGTTCGCGTTAGGGATGCGGAGGCGAAGCCGCCTACCCTACAATCAATCCCCGTGGTCAATGAATTTCCGGATGTTTTCCCAGATGAACTCCCAGGTCTTCCTCCTGAAAGGGAGATTAAGTTTAGCATTGATGTGTTGCCGGACACTCAACCGATCTCTATCCCTCCATACAGGATGGCCCCGGCAGAGTTGCGAGAGTTGAAGGTGCAGTTGAAGAACTTGCTGCCTAGCACTTCACCTTGGGGTGCGCCAGTTTTATTTGTGCGAAAGAAAGATGGGTCGTTAAGGATGTGTATCGATTATCGACAGTTGAATAAGTTTAATATAAAGAACAAATATCCACTTCCAAGGATTGACGACCTGTTTGACCAACTCCAGGGTGCAAGTATTTTTCCAAGATTGACTTACATTCAGGGTATCACCAGGTGAGGGTCAAGGAGAAAGATATTCCAAAAACAGCCTTCCTGACAAGATATGGGCATTTTGAGTTTTGGTAATGTTGTTTGGACTAACAAATGCCCCAGCAGCTTTTATGGATCTCATGAATAGTTTATTCCGGCCCTATCTTGATGTGTTCGTGATCGTATTCATTGATGACATTCTGGTGTATTCTCGTTCAGAGACAGAACATACAGGCCACTTGCGGATAGTATTATAGACCCTTCGGGATCGTAAGTTGTATGCTAAGCTCTCCAAATGTGAATTCTGGCTAAACTCAGTAGCATTCCTTGGCCATGTGATATTTGACGAGGGTATTAGTGTTGACATTCAAAAGATTGATGCAGTGAAAAATTGGCCAAGACCTACAACACCGTCAAAGGTCCGCAGTTTTCTAGGGCTAGCAGGATATTATAGTAGGTTTATAGAAGGGTTTTCCTCTATATCAGCCCCATTGACTAAGTTGACACGGAAAGCTACCAAGTTCCAATGGTCTGATGCTTGTGAACACAGTTTCCAAGAGCTAAAGGATCGGTTGACCTCCGCGCTAGTGCTTACCCTCCCAGAAGGAACAGAAGGGTATGTGGTGTATTGTGATGCTTCAGGTGTAGGTTTGGGGTGCATATTGATGCAACATGGGAAGGTAATTGCTTATGCATCAAGACAATTAAAGAAGCATGAAAATAATTACCCGACTCATGATTTGAAATTGGCTGCAGTAATTTATGCTTTAAAGATTTGGCGGTACTATTTATACGGTGTTCATGTTGACATCTACACAGATCACAAAAGTTTACAATACATCTTCAAGCAGAAGGAGTTGAATATGAGATAGCGTAGGTGGCTTGAATTACAAAAAGATTACGATGTCGAGATATTATACCATCCCGGTAAAGCCAATGTTGTGGCAGACGCTCTCAGTCGTAAGTCAATGGGAAGCCTAGTACATATTGAGTCAAGTAGACAAGGGTTGACTAAAGAGCTTCATCAACTAGCCAACATGAGAGTCAGATTGTTAGACTCTGATGACGGAGGTGTTACTACACAGAATACGTCAGAATCATCATTGGTAACCGAGGTAAAAGCACGACAATATGAAGATCCTACCTTAGTAAGATTGAGAGAGAGCGTTCAGCAGTGTAAAATTACGGCATTTGAGATTGGAGGAGATGGGACACTAAGATACCAAGGCCGATTATGTGTACCTAATGTAGCAGGGTTGCGAGAGAAAATTATGATTGAGATTCATCAGTCCCGATATTCCATCCATCCTGGTTCGACAAAGATGTATCATGACATTAAGGAGCAGTATTGGTGGGATAACATGAAGAAATCTATTGCAGAATTTGTAGCCCAGTGCCCTAATTGTCAACAAGTAAAGATTGAGCATCAGAAACCTGGTGGATTGATTCAAAATATAGAAATTCTGACCTGGAAATGGGAGGTGATTAATATGGATTTCATTGTTGGGTTACCTCGATCTTATCATAAGTTTGACTCCATCTGGGTGATAGTTGATCGACTTATAAAATGTGCCCATTTTCTGCCAGTTAAGACAACTTACACAGCTGAAGACTACGCGAAGCTGTATATCAAGGTGATTGTTAGGCTTCATGGTGTGCCGGTGTCTATTATATCATACCGAGGAGCTCAATTTACGGCTAACTTTTGGAGGTCTTTTCAGAAAGGCTTAGGCACACAAGTGAATCTCAGTACGGCATTCCATCCACAGACTGATGGACAGGCTGAACGTACCATCCAGACAATTGAAGATATGTTACGAGCATGTGTTCTAGATTTTAAGGGGAATTGGGACAATCACCTAGCACTCATAGAATTCGCCTACAGTAATAGTTACCATTCCAGTATTAAAATGGCTCTGTACGAGGCACTGTACGGGAGGAGGTATAGGTCACCAGTTGGATGGTTCAAAGTCGGTGAGACAGAATTATATGGGCCAGACTTGATTCACCAAGCCATTGAGAAGGTAAAAATGATACAAGAGCGACTGAAGACGGCCCAAAGCAGGCAAAAATCATATTCCGATGTCCGACGTCGTGACCTGGAATTTGAGATTGGTGATTGGGTTTTCCTGAAGATCTCACTGATGAAAGGTGTTATGCGTTTTGGGAAGAAGGGTAAACTGAATCCGCGGTATATCGGGCCGTACAAAATTCTTCGACGAATTGGACATGTTGCTTATGAGTTAGAATTGCCATCTGAATTAGAATTTGTCCATCCGGTATTCCACATATCTATGTTGAGGAAATGTATTGGAGACCCTTCTCGGGTCGTCCCTATCAAAGATGTACAAATTACAACGGATCTATCATATGAAGAACCGATAAGTCCGCAAGCTAAGAACAAAGGATGTAGCTTTCGTTAAAGTATTGTGGAAGAACAAGAATACGGAAGAGATGACATGGGAAGCAGAGGATGAGATGAAGTCTAAATACCCTTACCTGTTCCAGCATGGAGATAATGAGGGTGCCGGGAGAACGCAGGACGCATTAAAAGGAGAAACGTCTCTATGAGGTAAGCAATAACGTGGGAATACTCTTTCTTAATACAAGTGGTGATATGCGGATAATGTACGTAGCTATAATGCTTTGTATAGACTTGTAAGGATATAGGTTAGGTTTAACTTCTTGAAAGTTTTGCTAGGGTCCGTTTTATAGAGAAAACTCAGTAGGAAATTTCCGTCAGAAATCCACAATGAGTTAAAATCCTCGTAAACCCTTACATTCGAGGACGAATGTTCCTAAGGGGGGGAGGGTGTTACAACCCATATTTGTACACGTTAGATTACGCTGTAAGATAGTCTACATAGGTCCGACAAGAGATTACCTTTGAGATAATAAGAGTTTAGTCCTATTGGTCTTAAATGATGCAAGGGTGTATAAGGGTGGTTAACAAGTATTAGAAGATAAACGAGTTAAGGATGTTGTAACTCGTATTTTTGGGTAAATCGAGAGGTGATTAACATTACCAAGAGGTCATGTTTTAAGGTATTTGAATCATATAATATCCGTTTCATAAGTCTTGAAGTCAAACGAGTTATGAAACAAAAGTCGACAAAAGTTGTTGCAACTTAGGTTCACAATTTTACTTAAACGTTAAGTCAAATATTTCTGAGCTTTTCTCCCAATTTACAAGGAATTACGGGGTAATATACCTACCAAATTAAAGGATCTATGAGTCTAGTTTCCAACTCATCAAACCTTTTGTCAATATGATCTCGGGGTATTGAGATAATTGTATTTCCGCAGACCTACGCAGATTGGTACATCACCTACTTGCCAAAATTAGGGGACAAAATTAAAAGTACCAAATTCAGAGAAGAGAGGATTTTTAAGGTCTTTTAAACTCAGATATTTCACTATTATTTCATACCTTCAAAACCCAAATTGAACCCCTGCAACCCCTCCCCAAAAATCCCACACAAACCCTAGTCGATTTTTCCTCTCTTTCAAGTTCTAATTGGGGGTGAAACCTAGAGTTTGAAGAACCAAGGAAAGGGCTGAGTTATCCAACAAGTAAGGTGAGTTTACTGCTCTCTTTCATACATTTTTTCTACTTTTAATTCATGGTAATTCGTTCTATACATGTAAGAACTCACGGGACAGTGATCGGAAGCCGTGAGTTCGAGTTATTCAATTATAGCGGACTGTTTTGTGGACTGTTTTGTGTTGCTGTTGGACTGCGTGTTTTACTACCATTTTGTGGAGTTTTGGAGGAATAAGGGTGTGGATAAACACCATATATATTTAGGGTTGTGGGCTGATAGTCCTTCGTAACTATTCCGCGTCGTTTGACACGACTATGGTGGCCATTGTATGTATGAAGTGATTGGCTTGTGCGTGGACTGTTTTGGGAGGCTTAATATGATTATTATTGATGTTGTTTGGGCTGTTTGGTGATTGTGTTAACTTGTGGGAATTCATATATATAGGGGAGGTGCTGTCCGTTTTATCGCAAAATAGGTTACAGTCCATACATAATAGTTGCAATGCTTAAACGATAACGGTAGTGTCATTTCTCTTATTGTAGACTAAGAAGTCGTGGAATATTCATAGCTTGAGGTTGGGAAGTATATACAAGGTATGTGAGACTGTCCTTTTCCTTCTTTTACACGACTCAGATTGTACATAATGCAATGAACGAGCCCCAAAGATACTCTACTCTTAGAAAGTAGTAGTACTTATATTGTTTCCCCCTTATGGGAGGATTGATGCTGATGTTACTTCTTTGACCTTGCGCCAGTTAGAAAGGTTTAACTGTGATTCCAATGAGTCCAACATGCATTATCTATTTTACTCTACCGAGCCGCGCTATAGTCAGCCGGGCAGGCACCTATTGTGCAACTATACATATATATATGTTTTACACTACTTAGTCGCGCTATAGACGACAGCTATTTTACTTTACCGCGCCGCGCTATAGTCGGCCGGATAGGCACCTATTGTGCAACCACTGATCAGTAGGGTATGATGAAGATGAGGCCCACATAGGCGTATGTATATGATGATTTTAAAAAGGATATATATATATATATATATATATGTACATGCATGTGCACATCAGGTATCTCATGGTTAGTCGCCCTCAGAGGCATTCAAATGGTACAGATTTTATGTTTCTTATCCCGATACATGTTATTGTTCGTATGTTATGTTTTCCCGTCTTACATACACAGTACTTTATCCGTACTGACGTCCTTTTATTTGTGGACGCTGCATGTCGTGCTGCAGGCCCGGACAGACAGATAGACGAGGCTCCCCCACTACAGTAGGTTGTCCAGTTCAACGGATATTGGCAAGATCCATCCTTCGGACTTGCCGTAGTCTCGGTATGTATTTTGTTATAGGAATTATGGGCATGTCGGGGCCCTGTTCCAACACAGGTTGCATCATGTATGTTCCAGTAGAGGCTCATAGACAAGGGGTGGGTTTATGTATAGTTGGATTGCCTTGTCGGCAAATGTATTTTGTTGTACAGTTTTTGCATCGCAGCCTTAAGGGCCATGTTATATATACATATGTTCATGTTATTGTATGGTATTTCAATTGATCATGATCATGGTTTTCTTCTATTCATACGGGCATCGTCGACCTTATAGATAACAAGGAAGGTAAGATGAAAGGTACGCCGGCACTCGGCGAGTAGGGTCCGGGTGCCAGTCGCGACCCTCCGGCTTGGGTCGTGACAGTAATAGAGACTCCCATTTCATGAAGTTTATTGTAGATTTGATGTTCTGAATTTAGAGAGTTTTTCGTTGATCTTATAAATGATATTTCCAGAGATCTCAAAGTTTTAAATAATTGGATCGTAGATTATATAATCTAAAATAAGTGAAAGATTCCTTAACTTTAAGAAACTTACAGATTTATTGTAAATACATTGAAAGATACAAGGGCAGAAGCATAAAAAAAAAGGCTGAAAAAGGGGAGAGAGATTTGAAAATTCTTTGAAACTTTTCTGATGCCTCTTACAATATGGGGAGGGAGTCTTAAATAGAAACCTAAGAGCAGTTGGGTATATCTGTAGTGTACAAGTGTAAGGTTAGGATCTTGCCGACATGTTTAGTTAGTAGATAGTCCTTAGTGGATAGTGAGGTGGCAGGTCCTCTGGTGATTTTGTCTGTTGAGGACACATACTTTATATGATTCCTGTTAGGAATAGTGAGTGTCTTTTGGAAAAAGTAATTCCGGTTCTTTGAATCTCTACTTTTCAAGGGTCATTTCCCTATTCATAATAGGCATCTTCATAGGCCTGTGCTAATCCTTTTGGGTTGCACATGTCACCGTTGTCATTCTTGCTGGATTAGTTGGCTTCTTCAAACATATGAGTGAGTTCTTGGTGGGTATAGTCGCCCATATGTGACATGGAGTGAGCTAGCTCTACTCTTAGCTATGCCCTGGACTTGATTGGTGTTGCAACTTCTTTTCCTTTAGGGGAAACCTTTGTATTTGGACGAGGACTAAGCACTCATCCTTTGATTTTTATCTCTTTTGATAAGTACTTGATACGTTCGAACTCTGCAATAACAAAGTCCCAACTGATAATATAAGAGATTCTATTTTTTATAAAGTACTTACACATTTGGATGTGTTCTGTTAGGGAAGTAATTCTGCCTGTGTTTGAAACGTCTAAAATCTGATTAAAAACTGACTTAGGAGTATCAGCTTCTGTCCTCCAAAATAGTTCCCCCATTTGTAGAACCATCTAGAAATAACAACATTTAATAGCTCTAGTCTATACTTTATGAATCAAGTATGTCCTGATCTTACATACATGAAGTTAAACCATGCGTCTTTGTGGTCGTACCAGCGGTATGTCTGGGGCTTGTGGTTCGTAGATAACCTGATTGGGGTCTGCAGATGATCTACAGGCCATTTGAATGGGCAGAATATTTTCCTGAGAACTACTTTGGAGTATTGGATGAATTCCGAATTCTTTTTGTCGTAGCCATGTTCTACTTTGATAAAATCAGTGTCTACCAAAATGGCTTCAAAGTAAAACCTGGTTTCGAGTGGATTTTTAATATCCACATAATTGTCATTGGTATAACATGCTTATACTAAATCCTTTGGTTTGTAGCCTTCATACTATTTGTTGAGGGCTAACATTGGCATTACCTGTATAGAAATATAATTGAATTCTTCTATGGTTGGAAGGGGTTTTGTTTGAAAATGTTGATCATTCGAGATGATCTTTGGGTTCACCAAAGTTCTGAGACCTCTGACTGAGCTTTGCTAGGTTGTTCCTTTATTTGTTAGAAGTTTGGGTCCTTCTAATTTTGGGAACACTGCAAGAGTTGTAAATTTATTATCGATGATTGTATTCACCGTATTGGATGATGACGATGCCTCAGTCTCCTGCTTAGGTGGAAAAGAGGGTCGTAATTGGTTTAGAACTTTTAAGGAAGAGAATAGGTGATTTGAAGAAGATACCTTCTTCTCTGATTTGTCTCCTTTGAAAGGAGAGTTAGGTCTTGTTGATGGCCTCATGTTTTCACTGTAAAAATTCTCTGGTTAAGAAGTCTGGAAGGGAACTAGCTTCACTTTAATAAAATCAATTTCAAAATTGAAGCTAGATAGAAGAGCTTGCCATCTAGCAAATATTTGTTTTGAAACAAGATTTTTTAGATCCTTTTGTAAAATCTCTTTTGCAGATTTGCAATCTACTCTTAGTAAGAAGTCCTTATTAATTAAGTCGTCGTGAAATTTTATAATACATATTACTATAGAAAGTATTTCCTTTTTAACAGTACCGTAATTTTTTTGAGCGGAATTCCAGATTCCTAATGTAAATCTAACAAGTTGTTCATGAGACTCAGGGGTCTCACGTTGCCTAAGGATTCCTCCATAACCTAGGTCAAAAGCATCAGTTCCTACAATCATAGAAGCTTCTAGGTTAGGGATTCCTAAACATGGTAGGTTTTGAACCATGGTTTTGATTTGGACAACAGCTTTAGTCTGTTCATCTTTCCAAGGGATAGGGCTTTTCTTAAGCCTTTTATAGAGGGGATCACAGACCTGCCTAACATGCAGAATGAAATCAACAACATAATTAAGACTTCCTAAGAACCTCTAAAGATGGGTTTTATCAGGGATTTCATCGAGAAACTTAGAGGAGAACTTTGTGGATCTGCAAATAGGTTTGAAAGCACCTTGATGCAAATCATGACCTAAGAACCTGCTAGCAGTCTGAAAGAGTTTGATCTTTTTAGCGCTAACAACTAGGCCATTAGTGTTAACAATCATAAAGAAGGTGTTAAGGTGTTTAAAAAGAGAATCTATATCCTCATAAAATACTAACACATCATCAATATAGACTATAAACATATAACTGTAATTGTTAAATATTGAGTTCATAATATTTTCGAACTCTGAAGGGGCGTTCTTGAGACCGAAGGGCATGACATTCCATTCATATTGATCAAAACAGCCCTAGCCCGTCTTGCTCTTCCAATTCCATTTCGAGAGTCATCATAGCTCTTTTGGACTTATACATGCAGCACCCTTTTATCTTTCGGCATAGACCCTTCTTCCTCCTTGCGATGCAAAGGCAATGTCAGGGAGTCCGACTCTTCAATCGAAAAAAAGACGGTCGTGTGCGAGTCGGCTGGGAAAACACAAGCTTAACACGTCTTTCTTTATCTTTTTCATATCTGAATGTCTTTGTCGAGTTGGTTGGCATCATTCGTTCCTTTCTGTCTTTTCATTGTCCGCCTCCGCCCGAACAGATACGCACTAACCCACCTGAAATAAGGTAAAAGCCTTCTTTCCAACCCTTTGTACGAGACTCCTTTCTTCGTACAAATGCTCGTAGGCGAAAGAGACCTTCCTTTGCTCCTGTCGGCGGGATCAGCCAGTGTCCCCGTGTGTAAGGCCCTTTCCTGAAAGAGGTCGAATAGTTCCTGTCCCATTCATACTACTGTTGGCTTATGTGCTATGTCTAGCGGCTGGTGAATCCTACCCAGTATCGGAATTGGGTTGGATATTTACTCGGTTTCCGAGAAGGGTTTTAATGGCGACCGGACTCCTCTTCTCTGGAAGTCTAATGGTTTGGGGGACGTCGATTCCCTGGATTTTCTGGCTTCCCTTCAACCAGCCACTCTTTTAGTTCCCAAAATATATAGAATCCAGAATCCTTTTAAGCGCCTTATCACGAAAGTGACCAAGCAAGCAGATGATGATGGTTCAGCCGGTAAGCTAGCAAGCTTACGAAATGAAGGAAGAGGAGACCCTTCTATTATAAGTTGNGATAGGGCTTTTCTTAAGCCTTTTATAGAGGGGATCACAGACCTGCCTAACATGCAGAATGAAATCAACAACATAATTAAGACTTCCTAAGAACCTCTAAAGATGGGTTTTATCAGGGATTTCATCGAGAAACTTAGAGGAGAACTTTGTGGATCTGCAAATAGGTTTGAAAGCACCTTGATGCAAATCATGACCTAAGAACCTGCTAGCAGTCTGAAAGAGTTTGATCTTTTTAGCGCTAACAACTAGGCCATTAGTGTTAACAATCATAAAGAAGGTGTTAAGGTGTTTAAAAAGAGAATCTATATCCTCATAAAATACTAACACATCATCAATATAGACTATAAACATATAACTGTAATTGTTAAATATTGAGTTCATAATATTTTCGAACTCTGAAGGGGCGTTCTTGAGACCGAAGGGCATGACATTCCATTCATATTGATCAAAACAGCCCTAGCCCGTCTTGCTCTTCCAATTCCATTTCGAGAGTCATCATAGCTCTTTTGGACTTATACATGCAGCACCCTTTTATCTTTCGGCACATTGAAGGCAGTTTTGTATCTATCTTTCTCGACAATCAGAACTTGCAAGAAACCAGATTTCATACCGAAATTACTTCTTTTGAGAAGATCTCTTTTATTAGGTATCGGGTACCTAATCCATTTTAAAGCTGTATTTAACTCCTTTTAATTGATAACTAGTCTGGGAGCTCCTCTTTCCTTTTTAGCATTGTAGTTTACATAAAATGCTGAACAACTCCAAGGAAATTTAGAGGGGCGAATGATATACCATTTTTTAGGAGATTACAAATCTCCTTTTTAGACGTTTTCATTATAGCATGGTTCATTTGAATAGGTCTCTCTTTAGTAGTGATGCCCTGTTCATTGAAACCTTCAATATATGGAAGCTCAACTATATGCCTTTTTCTTTGCCAAAAGGCATTAGGAAAATCAGAGCAAATTTCTTTTTCAAAAAGATCTTGAAGAGTGGCTATTTTAGTAACCATCTCCGGGGTTTTTAAGATTTGCTCAATTTTTATAATTTTGACTACCTTTTTCCAAAAGGTGATATGCTGAGAAAGTCTATTTATTTTGAAAATAGTTTTGGCAATAATAAAATTACTTTATTCTTGGGAAAGGGTTTTTATAAATGGGAAAGATAATTCTTTTCCTAAAATTATTGTGGAGATTCCTTCTAAATCCGTAGTAAAAGGTTTTATTTGGGTGATGAAAGGAATTCCAAGGATAATATCTTCATTGATATCTTCAGTAATAACGAAATCATTGGTAAAACAGATGTCATTATTACAAATATGAGCTTTAAAAATCTTATAATTAATTTTAGAAACTTCACCCGTAGTAGAGTAAAGCTTAGTGGTGCTTTTTTCCAAAAGTTTTGTAGGGACTAAGCCCTTAATTATGCAGTTATGATTTACACCACTATCCAAAAGAGCAACTTTGTTTAGAACCAACTTTTTGTTAATAACAATTTTAACAGGAATATGATGACTCTGAGGTCTTACCGAAGTAACAACTGAAAGACCTGGTGTTTCCGAGGTAAAGGCGAATTCCTTAGTATGAGAAGGCTCAAGAGGGTGATCGTCGTTAAGTTTCTCAAAGGGAGAACTAGAGTCTTGATATTTTTCATCATCGAGTTTCTTGAAAATCTGCTTAAGGGCATCGAATTCAATCTTATTGATTCTAGATTTAATCTCTTTTATCTCCTTTTTGAGAGTAGAGATTTCTTGGTTTAGATCAGTGATAGAAGGCTTAGGGGTTTTTTCGAATCTGGCCATGATTTGCATCATGGAAAAAGGCTCAATAACCCAAGATTTAGGTTTCTTATCTTGATGATGAAGAATGAGTTTTTTGAGTTCTAGAAGATATTTGTTCCTAGACTATTCACCATTGATGTGTTGGATCACATCAAAAAGGGCTTCTTTAGAGTCATTGGTTAAGAGCCTGATTCTTAGGGAGACGAGTTCACAGTTGTAAAAGGCTCTAGTGCATTGGCATTCCTGCCCAGATTGACTAGAATCAGACTCATAACTGACGTTGATATCTTCGTCATCGCTAAAGTCTTCAGAAGTAGGAGACTGATTAGAAAATCCTTCTTCTAGAATGGAGTAAAGCTTATCTTTAGCTTCTTCGCTGATTTCAAGAAGATTAATCTTCTTCTTCTTATTGCTAGATTTGCTGGCACTTGCTCTGTGCCCGGGTTTCGACAATCCCAACAAACCTTTGCACTGGAAGTTTTTGAAGGTTTATGACAATAGGATTTTTTTTCTTAGGTGGTTTTTCCGAATTTCTTCTGAACTTGCTGCGATGGATCTTTCTGGAAGAACTCGGTTTTTTATCTCTTTTGCGAGATAATGAAGAAGGAGCCGATACTTTAGAGAAGCCGAAATCTTGACAAAAGCTACCTAGTTCTCTTCTAGAGGAAGATCTATCTTTCTTTAGTTGTTCTTTCATCTTAATGTCAGCGCAAAGTTCTAATTCTTCGACATTGACGAGACTAATAATATCTCCATAAGTCATTTGATGATAAGGAACTTTACCATCACATCTATCTTGTATTTTGGCTCTAACCTTTTTTGCAAAGAGAGGAGGAAGACCACTAGTAAAACGTCTTTCCAGAAGTCGTTGCAGTCAGGACGAATCATGACTTTGGTAATGAAGGAATCTTTGTACCATTTAAAATCTTCTAACGTTGGGCACGATAGATTGTTAAGGATTGGAAGACTCATATCTTGAAAGAGCTGAGACTCTCTTATAAAATGTTTTGCTATATTATAGAGAAGAGTGGCGCAAGAAACTTCTTTGGTGACATGCTTTGAGTCAGAGGATCCTTCCTTTTTTACTGTTACCTCAACTGCAGTATTATAAATGGCTTGCTTGAGATCTTCGGTGATATAATTATCCCACCAATGTCTTAGCATCCTGGTAAATCCTTCAACTATCATAGTAGCTGCTTCTCTATCAGAAGATCCTCTGATTTTATAAGCGGTAATAGAGACTCCTATTTCATGGAGTTTATTGTAGATTTGATGTTCTGCTAGAGCATCGATGTTCCATTTAGTGATGCTTCTTCCTTCATGAGAGGACGTAGATAAGAAGATATTCTCTTCGTATTGGACGTCAGGAAAAGAGGGACGTTTATAATAGTTTTTTCGGTTGTGGTACCGATCATTGGAAAGTTTCTGAAGATTGTTGGTGTCTTCTTGGATAGTTTTGATACTTTTTCTTTGGAAGGTCTTTTCTCAATGATACTGAATTTAGAGAGTTTTTCGTTGATCTTATCAATGATATTTTCAGAGATCTCAACGTTTTCACTAAGCTTTGAGAATTTATCTCTAGAGAATTCTATAATCTTAATGATTGGGTTGGATTTGATAGAATGATTTATATTGGTTTTAGAGACAATAGGTTGAGTTTTGAATATGGTCCTATCTTGGGATTCTTTAATTTGTTTTGAGACCACATGAAGAATTTAATTGGAATAGTTACTTGTTGAATGACACTATCTAAGTCTTCATTGGTGGTAATGGCTCCAAGGTTTTCACTCTTTTTCTTAAAAGGAGCCGCGGTAATAACCATGTTTCCAACGGGGATTTTGATTCCTTCAAGAGGTGGAGTGGAGGATTCGATAACCTCGTTATTAGTGGTATACCATTTCTTGATAGGGACTTTAAGGAAGTCCTTTTGAGTATCGAGTTGGCCTGATAATTCGAACCATTTGGAGAACTCGATTTCACGTTTTATTATACACATATCTATCATCCAGAGGTTTCTAAAAGATTCTCTTTGCTGAAGAGAGTAAGTATTGGTATACCAACTTCGCTTGATTTGGTTATCAGGATGCATCCATAAATCTTTGAGGATTTTAGGATCAGGAGTAAAAGGTTCTTTACACCTAATCATAAGAAGAGAATCCTTTTTAGGAGGAGGCTCCATTTCACTAGCAGTAGGACTACCGGAGAAGGAGTTGGTCTGGTAGTAAACCTTGGGGATTTGTCTACCCCCATGACTTTACCTTTGTCATTAGAAGGTGAAGGGAAGTCTTCTGATTCGACTTCTTCTTCTCCCTGGGGTTTCGAAGTAGAGGCTCTCGTGGAAGCCGTTCTTCTAATCGAAGAGGTTTTTCCTATAGAATTTTCAAGAAATTTTAGATCTATAGATCCGTCAGGGAATTTAATTACCCTTTCGATTTGTGATTTTTCTGAATGAGAGCAGAGTGGTTGAGTTATAGCATCAAAGTGCCATCATTACTAGAGAGTATATCGTTCCAGCTAAGAAGTCTAGGCACAAAGATGGTGCTATGCTCGTGATTTGCTTCCATGAGCATGGTCAGGTCTTTAGCACTTTCTATTTTAGCCTTAGGGGCTAAGGTAGTAGTCATTAGCCTGTAATATACCCTATAGATAAAGGCTATCTCACGGGTATTGATTTTGCTATTCATATTTTTGGTTTTAAGTGTCAAGGCATCCATGACGTTGGGGTCATTGATGTCTACTAAGAAATTGGGATAGCAATTGAAGTATACCGGCCACCAGCGAGGTTACTTTGAAGGACTCCTAGGAGTGAATCGTCAAAGTTCAAAAGACGGTCATCTCTGAGGAGGACACATATAGGGATATCTAGACCCTTTCGAAATAAAGGTTTGACCGCTACTTGAACTAAACCAATATGTAGGTAGTTAAACTGGTTTCTATGCTTGTTTATATCCTATTCATTAAACAACTTAATAACATCTAAAGAGTTATTGATTGCGGTCGTGGCCCGGTATACTTCAACTGCTATTACAATTTCTCAGTAGAAATCAATGACCCCAACGTCATGGATGCCTTGACACTTAACTTCAAAACCAAAAATATGAATAGCAAAATCAATACCCGTGAGATAGCCGTTATCTACAGGGTATATTATAGGCTAATGACTTATTTTCTTCCTTTTGTTGTCTTGATGCTTAAAACTATCATTAGTTTACGATATTAAACAGTTTTGTTACCATATACTTCTCCGCTTTCTATTACTTCTCATTATTATATTTTTGCCCCGTTTATCTTGTCTTAGTAGGTGTCTTGACCCGGCCTCGTTACTACTATACCGAGGTTAGGCTTGATACTTATTGGGTAACGTCGTGGTTTGCTCATACTACACACTGCACATTTTTGTGCAGTTTCAGGTACGTCTGCCCCTACTGGACACTAGAGATTTATTAACTAGCCGCTTTTTGAGACTTAAAGGTATACCTGCTCGATGTTCGCAGGCCTCGGAGTCACCTTCCGTCTTTACGCATTCTACTGTTTATTTCTTATTTCAAAAAAATATTATATTACAAGAGTATTAGTACTTTCTTGTAAAGCTTATGACTCTGTTCCACCAAGTTTTTGGAAAATGTTGACTATTGTACTGTTGAGTTTTATTATAATAGTGTAATGGTTTAATTTGAGGTTTTAGTAAGATTTCCGCTATTTCTTTATGCATGTTAGGCTTTCCTAGTCTTATAGAGTGAGACCATTTGCCGATGCATGGCGGTAGTAACGAGATAACGAGGAAAAATCTCGGGATATATTTGTAAGGCTGCCTCTGCGTCTTCTAGCTCATCCTCTTCATTGATCCACACAAAGTATTCTGGAGTACGCCATGAATTCAAACCCATCGACATCATGATTAAGTCACTCCACTTGTCTTGAAGTTTCCTCACCCTTAGGATCGAGATATGCCCATTGTACTCATCTTCATACAAGGCTGTTATCGACCAGAGGGGCACATCCTAGATCAGACCAAACTGTCTGAGAACTCGCAGTGGTGCATACGGTTGAATGCCTTCAAGTCTTATCAGCTCTATGAAATACTTTCCGGGGTCCTTAGAATTGAACTGCCACACAACCACGAAAGCTTCCAGTTTACCCATTTTCCACTTAAATTTGTTAGCATTTCTCTCCATTCTTCCTGCTTGTGCAGTGAGGCCTAATGCTTCATTCTCTCGTTGTGACTCTTGATCAACTGCGGACACCCACAAAATAATCAACAATGGCCTCTCTTTGAATGAAATGTTCCATGGCCCATATTTGGGAGTAACAGGTTGCAGCCTTTGAAGAAGTCGTACCCTCGGGAATATGCATAAAGTGCTCGGAGGGTTATTGTCAATATCATAGGCACTAATGTGACTTGGAGGCTACCCCGGAATGTTTCCAAGACCATGGGCAACAAGTTGATGTTGAATCGCCCTCTCTTCTATGGGAAAACCAGTAATCCTACCAATGCCAAAAACAATGTTAAAGGACGAAGATTTTCCCATCGCCTGATCACATTGGAACTCCCCCAATGACACTCATAACTCTCTCGGTGTCCAAATGTGTCAAACAATTGGTCCAAGATCACCTATCAGTCTTCAATGTTCCTCATATTGCAGCTGCCCGACAGACCCAGAGCATCGAGGAACCTGTGGCCAGACTGGTAATCAGCTGTTTCGGCTTTCTCCCAGCAAACGGCAGCTCTATGAAGCTAGTGAGGGCTTCTAGAGTTGGCACCAATTCACAGTCGACAAACTTGAAAACCACTTTGGCTAGATCCCATAATTCTATCAGTAGTCTAGTGAGAACCTTGTTGGCCCGAATTTTCAGTAAAGCAGTCAATTCTCCTAAGTACATCCTAATCTCATCTACATTGTCTCAGCAAATGATTCTCCACCATTGTTTCAGCTTATGTGGCGTTCCCAAGACCATACTGGTTTCTAGGATGTTGTGATTGATTTCCATTCTGAAGAGGTGGAAAAGGGGTTTGGTAAGTGTTTGCACCGAATCTTTAGCGTCTCATCAAAATTGGTTTGTCATTCCACAAAAGTCATATCGTTGGGTGCATAACCCGTTGACATTAACGCGTCTCTCCTAATTGTGTGTCGATTCCAAGGACCGACTCACCTAAATCATTTTAGGCTATATGCTATCCTATTGAGACCCACTGTGGTCATTTTTGTTATTGAATTATTTGCTTAAATGGCTATTTTGTACTCAGTCACATCCATCATTTGCATATCATATCTCAGTCTCTATTACTAATTATTGTTGGGTTTTATATCATTGTTTGGGGCTAATTGGCATGAGATTTGTGAGCCTGAGAAATTTAGAGAGATTAATGACTGAGTTGGGGCCTGAGAACTGTGTAGTGAGTGAGATTTGTGGATCGGGCTGCACACTGCAGCAGGCCTTATGTCTTATATATGGATGGGGCTACACGTTGCTGCAAGCCTTTTAGGCTTTATCATTATGGGATCAGGCTACACGCCCCAACAGGACAGGTTGGCTTATTATTAGCGCTTGGGGACATACTAGCAGTGAGCGTAGGTACCGTACAGTGCTCAGTGACTGAGTGTGATAAGTTAGAGTTGAGACAGTCAGATTTAGTACTCTGAGAGTGTGAGTACGTAAGGTTTTCATTTCGTTGCATAACATGTGATACACATATTGGCATATAGATATAGAGATGTAATATTCCTCATATCAGTCATACTTGGCATATTTTATCTGTATTGAGCTTAACTATTAACCTGGAAGTATGTCTACATTCTTGTACTGTGTGCAACCAGATTATGAGTTCCTTCTAATATATTATTGTCATATTTCTATCATTTCTGCACTGTTAAACTCTGTATTTGGACTCTATTGGTTGAGCTCGTCACTGCTTTGAGTTCAAAGGTAGTTTGTTGCTTATTGAGTTGATTGTACTCATACTACATTTTGCATTTCATGTGCAGATCCAGGTATTTCTAGGCATGGTGGTTGCTAATTTCTGGAGCTTTATTAGTTCAGAGATTTTCGAGGTAGCTGCCTTAGCGTCCGCAGACCTTGACTCTCCTCCTTTATCTTTTTGTTTTGCTAATACTATTTTACCTTCCTAGACAGTGTTTCAGTTGTCAGATAGTGTTATTATATAGATGCTCATGTACTCAGTGACACCCGGATTTTGGGGAAGTCTGTATTGAATTGTAGTGGTTTCACCCAGTTATTATGAGATTTTATTTACTTAAACCCATTTCAGTATGTTTTTTTGAATTAAACAGCACCTAGAGCAGCACCTGTAGACCTACCAGTTGCTCCAGCCCAAGAGCAGATATTGACTATTTTCACCCCAGCCCACTTGTTGTACCCATTGTGATTCCAAGCCTTGAGGAGGCTTTGGCCCAGATATTGACTGTTTGCACTATCCTTGCTCAGGCGATTCAGTTTAGGCCACACCAGCCACTTCTCAGGCCGGGGGAGGTACTCAGACTCCCGTCGCCCATACTCTAGAGCAGGTGGTGCAGGGACTTCAGACACCAGGTGTACTACCTGTCCAGCTGCTTGCAGTTGCTTAGGCCCACGTGGGTCCCATTATGGGTGATGAGGAGCAAAAGAGACTAGAGAGGTTTGGGAGGCTCAAGCCTCCATCATTCACTAGGGATGCTTCAGAGGATGCTCAAGATTTCTTGGATAGGTGCCAGCGGATTCTTTGCACCGCGGGTATTCTGGAGACTAGTGGTGGGAGACCTATGATCGGGGCAGGCCAGCAAGTGCTGCACCACTTTCATGGCACGAGTTCTCCGTTCTCTTCTTGGAGAAGTTTGTGCCACCAACCCGCAGGGAGGAGTTGCACAGGAAGTTTGAGCAGCTATGCCAGGAGGGCATGTTTGTGACCCAGTACGAGATGAGATTAAGTAGAGTTGGCTCGTCACGCGGTCTAGTTGGTTCCTACAGAGAGGGAGAGGATTAGTAGGTTAATTGATGGCCTCAACTATGGACTGCGCTTTGTTATGACTCGAGAAAATGTATCAGGTGCTATGTTCGACGAGGTTGTTGATATTGCTAGGCGGCTAGAGTTGGTCCGTACTCAGGAGCGCGGGGAGAAGGAGGTTCAGAGGCCTCGTGGTTCGGGTGGTGTCAATGGTGTTCTTTTTGAGGTCTGTTTCCCTATAGCAGGGGTCATCCTTATAGGCCCGCTCAGATGGCTCATCGAGTTCATCGTGGCGCATCAGCTAGCCATGGTTCAGACAGTGCTCGTCCGAGTCAGTCATCTCTTTGTGCCCTCCTAGCTCAGAGTTCATCTCATGCTCCATTAGTTCAGGGTTCATCAGTGCCGGGTTCTTCTAGCAGTTATTTTGGTTCTCGGGGCTTAATTCAGTCCCACCACCATTGATGGATCAGGTTTGGTATGAGTATGGGGAGATTGGTCATGTGAGGAGGATTTTTCCTCATCTCTGGGAGGTCCAATTTAGTAGGGGGGTCAGGCCATGACTTCTGCACCAGTTACTTCACCACCTGTTCAGCAAGCTCGGGTGGGGCTTAGGCAGCTAGAAGTTGCCCTAGAAAGGGAGAAAGATCAGGTGGCGGTCAGGCTCGATTCTATGTTATTCCTGCCAGGACATAGGTCGTTGATTCAGACACAGTGATCATAGGTATTGTCTTAGTATGCCACAGGGATGCTTCTATGTTATTTGATTGTGGTTCTACTTATTCGTATGTATCATCATATTTTGCGCGTTATTTGGATATGCCCCGTGAGCCCTTAGTTTCACCTGTTCATGTACCTATGTCGGTGGGCAATAATATTATTGTGGTCCGTGTGTATCGGTCGTGTGTAGTGACTATTGGGGGATTTGAGACTAGAGTTGATCTCTTATTGCTTACTATGGTTGATTTTAACATGATTTTAGGTAAGGATTGGTTGTCTCCATGTCGTGTTATTCTGGATTGTCATGCTAAGACTGTGACATTGGTGATGCCGGGGTTGCTAAGGATCGAGTGGAGAGCTTCTCTAGATTATGTTCCCAGCAGGGTGACTTCTTATCTCAAGGCCCAACGGATGGTTGGGAAGGGGTATCTGTCATATTTGGCCTTTGTGAGGGATGCTGGTGCTGATACTCCTACTATTGATTCTGTTCCGGTAGTGCGAGATTTTCCAGATGTGTTTCTTGCTGACCTATTAGGCATGCCACCCGACAGAGATATTGATTTCGGTATTGACTTGGTGCCGGGCACTCGGTCCATTTCTATTCCTTCGTATCGTATGGTACCCGCGGAATTAAAGAAATTAAAAGAGCAGCTTCAGTAGATTCTTGATAAGGGCTTTATTAGACCTAGTGCGTCGTTTAGGGTGCACCAGTTATGTTTTTGAAGAAGGATGGTACTATCCAGATGTGCATCGATTATAGGTAGTTGAACAAAGCTACAACAAAAAATATATATCCTTTGTCACGCATTGATGATCTATTTAACTAGCTTCAGGGAGCGAGCGTGTTCTCTAAGATTGTTTGAGGTATGGGTATCACCTGTTGAAGATTTGGGACTCAGATATTCTAAAGACGGAATTTAGGACCTGCTATGGTCACTATGAGTTCCTTGTGATGTCATTTAGGCTGACCAACGCCCCAGCAACACTCATGCATCTGATGAATAGAGTATTATCTTATTCGTATTCATTGATGATATCCTGGTGTACTCACGTAGCCAGGAGGAGCATGCCCAGGATTTGAGGATTGTACTATAGAGGTTGAGGGAGGAGAAACTTTATGACAAGTTCTCCAAGTGTGAGTTTTGGCTCAGTTTGGTGGCGTTCTTGGGGCATGTGGTGTCCAGTGAGGGGATTAAGATAGATCCAAAGAAGATAGAGGCGGTTCAGAGTTGGCCCAGACCGTCTTCAGCTATTGAGATTCATAGTTTTCTCGGTTTGGCCTAATATTATCATCGCTTCATCGAGGGTTTCTCGTCCATTGCAGCGCCTTTGACCAGGTTGACCTAGAAGGGTGCTCCATTCACGTGGTCGGATGAGTGCGAGGAGAGATTTCAGATATAGTGTATTGTGATGCTTCTCGGCTTGGTATTGGGTGTGTCTTGATGCAGGAGGGTAGAGCGATTGCTTATGCTTCGCGCCAGTTGAAGCCCCATTAGAAGAACTACCATGTTCATGATATGGAGTTGGGAGCCATCGTTCATGCTTGAAGATTTGGAGGAACTATCTCTATGGTGTGTCTTTTGTGAGGTATTTATAGATCATCGGAGTCTCCAGCACTTGTTGAAACAAAGGATCTAAATTTAAGGTAGCGAAGATGGTTGCAGCTGCTAAAGGACTATGATATCACCATTTTGTATCATCCGGGGAAGGTCAATGTGGTGGCCGATGCCTTGAGTAGAAAGGCGGTGAGTATGGGTAGGCTTGCATTTATTCCTGTTGATGAGATACCGCTTGCATCAAATGTTCATGCCTTGGCCAATCAGTTCATAAGGTTAGATGTTTCGGAGCCCAGTTGGGTTCTAGCTTTTGTGGTTTCTCGGTCTTCCTTATATGATCGCATCAGAGAGCGTCAGTATGATGATCCACATTTGCTTGTCCTTAAGGACACGGTTAAGAACGGTGATGCCAAGGAGGTTACTATTAGGGATGATGGGGTGTTGAGGATGCAAGGTCGGATTTGTGTGCCCAATGTGGATGGGCTACGTGAGTTGATTCTCAAGGAGGCCCACAGTTCGCGATATTCTATTCATCCAAGTGCCGCAAAGATGTATTAGGACTTGAGGCAGCACTATTGTCGGAGGAGGATGAAGAAGGATATAGGGGGGTTTGTAGCTTAGTGCCTAAACTGTCAGCAGGTGAAGTACGAACATCAGAGACCTGACGGATTGCTTCAGAGGCTTGAGATTACAGAGTGGAAATTGGAGTGTATCACCATGGATTTTGAATTGTGGATCAATTGACCAAGTCCGCGCATTTCATTCCTGTTGGGACTACTTATTCTTCGAAGCGGTTGGCTGAGATCTACATCCATGCGAGATTGTTCATCTTCATGATGTGACGGTTCCATCATTTCAGATTGGGGCACCCATTTACATCGTAGTTTTGGAGAATAGTACAGCAAGAGTTAGGCACATAGGTTGAGTTGAGCACATCATTCCACCCTCATACGGACAGACAGTCCAAAGCACTATTCAAATATTGGAGGATACGCTACGCGCTTGTGTGTCACAGATTTCTGGGGTTCTTGGGATCATTTTCTGTTGCTTGCCGAGTTTTCCTACAATAATAGCTACCAATCGAGCATTTAGATGGCTCCATATGAGGCTTTGTATGGGAGACGGTGTCGCTGTCCAGTGGGTTTGTTCAAGCCGGGTGAGGCTAGGCTATTGGGTACTGACTTGGTTCAGGATGCTTTGGACAAGGTTAAGTTGATTCAGGATCAGCTTCGCCTGGCGCAGTCTACACAGAAGAGTTACGCCGATCGGAAGGTTCGTGATGTTGCATACTTGGTGGGAGAGAAGGTACTACTCAGAGTTTCACCAATGAAGGGTGTTATGAGGTTCGGGAAGAAGGGCAAGTTGAGCCCTCGGTATATTGGCCCGTTGAGGTGCTTGAGAGGATTGGGGAGGTTGCTTACAGGCTTGCATTGCCACCTAGTCTATCGAGTGTTCATCTAGTATTTCATGTAACAATGCTCCGGAAGTATGTCGGCGATCTGTCTCATGTTTTGGACTTCGGCATGGTTAAGCTGGATGGTTGATTTGACATATGATGTGGAGCCGGTGACCATTTTGGATAGGCAGGTTCAAAAATGAGGTCAAAGAACATAGCCTTATTGAAGGTGCAGTGGAGAGGTCAGCCAGTTGAGGAGGCTACTTGGGAGACTGAGCGGAAGATGCGGAGCAGATATCCATGCCTATTTGAAACTCCACGTATGATTGTAGACCCGTTAGAGGACGACCGTTTGCTTAAGAGGTGGAGGATGTAACAACCCGGACGATCATTTTGAGTGTTGTAGCCCCGTTCCCCCATTTACTGCTTATTCAGTGCTGAATTATTGTTATGTGACTTGCCGGGGTGGTTGGTTTGGTTCCGGGGATGTTTCAAAATAAATTGAGACACTTAGTCCCAAGGTTGGAAGCCTAAGTTGAAAGAGTTGACCAGATATTGACTTATGTGTAAATGGCTCTGGAATGGAGTTTTGACGGTTTTGATAGCTCCATAGGGTGATTTTTGAATTAGGAGTGTGTCCGGATAGTGATTTGGAGGTTCGTAGGTGTTTTTTGCTTGAAATGACGAAAGTTGGCAAATTAGAAGTTTGGAGAGTTCAGAAGTTTGACCGAGAGCTGACTTAGTGGTTACCGAACTCGGATTTTGGTTCCGAAAATTAGAGTAGGTCCGTTGTGTCTTTTATGACTTGTGTGCAAATTTGAGGTCAATTGGAGTTGATTTGATAGGTTTCGGCATCGAATGTAGAAGTTAGAAGTTCATAAGTTCATTAGGCTTGAATCGATGCGTGATTCGTGGTTTTAGTGTTATTTGATGTGATTTGACGCTTCGAGCGAGTTTGTATGATATTTTAGGACTGGTTGGTATGTTTGGTTGAGGTCCCAGGGCCCTGGGGTGTGATTCGGATCATGTTCGGCGCATTTTGAACCTTGGAAGATTTCTGGTTTTGCTGGTGTTGGCTTTCTGGTACGCGAACGCGAGAGGAGGTTCAGGATCATGAAGTGTTGATGTGGCAGCTGGGATTTTATTCTATGCATTTTCGAGCTTGGGTCCGTGATCGCTTATGTTGGAGAGGCAGTGAATCGCGAACATGTGGGTCTAGTCGCGTTCGCAAAGAGGAAAAGAGGAAACAGGGTTCATGCGAATTTGTTATTCGCGATCGCTTTGATAATGTTTGCAATCGCTAGGTCTGGGATTGTTGTGAGTTGCGTTCGCGCAGGCTTTTATGCATTCATGTAGAGTAAATTTTTGGAAGCTTAGGATTTGTGCTTCGCGATCGCGAAACCTTTATCGCGATTGTGAAGAAGGACATCTGGGCAGACTCTTAAATATAAAAAACGAGGGGTTTGAGTTATATTTCAAAAAATGGTTTTGGGAGCTTGGATTGAGGTGGTTCTTGGAGAGATTTTCAAGGGAGTTATTGGGGTAAGTGATTCTAACTCAGATTTGGTTAATTTACATGAATATATCATTGATTTCATCAATTAATTGGTCTTTTGGGTTGAAAACTAGAGAAAATTGTAGAAACTTCCTAGGCTTTAATTTGAGGATTTGAAGGTCGCGTTGTGGTCGGATTTGAGTAATTTTGGTATGGTTGGACTCGTGGTTTAATGGGTGTTCTGATTTTGCAATTTTTGTTGGACGCTGAGACATGGGTCTGTGGTTGACGTTTTGAGTTAACTTTTTAACTTTTGTTAAAGAACATTGCTTTTCATATGGAATTGATTCCTATAGCTTGAGTTGATTGTATCAAGCTGTTTGTGGCTAGATTCGTGGCGTTCGGAGGCCTTCGCAAGGCAAGGGCTTATTAGAGTAGAGATTTGCACGGTTTGAGGTAAGTAACACTTCTAAACTTGGTTCTGAGGGTATGCATCCCTGAATTTCTATGTGGTTGGTGTAGAGGTGATGCACATGCTAGGTGATAGGTGTGGGGGCGTGCATCGTAGAAATTGTGATCCGGTCGATTCCGTGGTACTATGTAGTCATTAAACCTTGTAGCCATTCGTATGTTCTCTATGTGTTAGAGTAATTGAGCTGTAGATTCATGTTAGAAATCATGTTAGGCTCTATGCTATCCTGTTGAGACCAACTGTGGTCATTTCTACAGTTGAATTATTTGCTTAGATGCCAATTTTGTACTCAGTCACATCCATCATTTGCATATCATATCTCAGTCTCTGTTACTAATTCTTGTTGTGTTGTATATCATCGTTTGGGGCTAATTGGCATGAGATTTGTGAGCCCGAGAAATTAGAGAGATTAATGACTGAGTTGGGGCCTGAGAGTTGTGTTGTAAATGAGATTTGTGGATTGGGTTGCACACTGCAGCAGGCCTTATGGCTTATATGTGGATGGGGTTGCACGCCGCTACAAGCCTTTTAGGCTTATTATTATGGGATCGGGCTACACACCGCAGCAGGCTAGTTTGGCTTATGCTTGGGCAGGATCCGCCCCTCCGGATTCTGACATACTAGCAGTGAGAGTAGCTACCATACAGTACTAAGTAACTGAGTGTGATGAGCGAGAGTTGAGATAGTCAAATTGAGTACTCTGAGAGTGTGAGTACGTGAAGTTTTCATTGTGTTGCATCACATGTGATATGCACATATGCATGTAGATATAGAGATATAATATTCCTCATATTAGTCATACTTGGCATATTTTATCTGTATTGAGCTTAACTGTTAACATGGAAGCATGTCTATATTCCTGTACTGTGTACCAACAGATTATGAGTTTCTATGAGATATTATTATCATATTTCTATCATTTCCATACTGTTAAGCTCTGTATGTGGACTCTATTGGTTGAGTTGTTCACCGCTTTCAGCCCAAAGGTTAGTTTTGTTACTTATTGAGTTGGTTGTACTTTAGTTTTGTTACTTATTGAGTTGGTTGTATTCATACTACACTCTGCATTTCGTGTGCAGATCCAGGTATTTCCGGGCATGGTGTTTGCTGATTTCTGGAGCTTTATCAGTCCGGAGATTATCAAGGTAGCTGCCTCGGCATCCGCAGACCTTGGATCTCCTCCTTTATCTTTTAGTTTTGGTTATAATGTTCTACCTTCCTAGATAGTGTTTTAGTTGTCAAACCGTGTTGTTGTATAGATGCTCATGTACTCAGTGACACCCAGATTTTGGGGAAAGTCTGTATTGAGTTGCGATGGTTTCACCCAGTTATTATGAGATTTTATTTACTTAATCCCATTTCAGTATGTTTTTGAACTAAAGATGCTTGTATTTGTGAGTTGTCGGCTTACCTAGTATTGCGATAGGCGTCACTGCGGCACATGTGATTTTGGGTCGTGACACCTTGTTACATGGCTTTCGCATAGCACAAATGAATCAATCAATACATATCCTAAGGGGTAGTTCCTCCACACAAAATTAGGCAAGATACTTACCTCAATTAGGCCAACTCAACACTCGGAAATAGCTTTTCCCCTAAAATCCGCCTCCACACGACTCGAATCTAATTAAAATTGACTTAATATTATCAAACAATGCTAGGGAAATCATTTGCATTAGATAAAGCTAAGATCTTTACACTTTTCCCAAAAACTCAACAAAAGTCAACCTGGGGCCCGTCCGGCCAAAACTCTGGTCCAATGGTAGATTCCCACTACCCATGACCCCACGAGTTCATATATGTGATAGTTTCAAAATCCGAGTCCAAATCGACTCACGAAGCTCAAATTTTTATTTTTCAAAAACTTGACAAAGTTTCACAAATTTTCACTTTGATTCACATGATTTTGATGTTAAAATCTAAGATATATTGATGGGAATATGATTAAAAATATATTAGAATCACTTACCCAAAGTTTGTAAGTGAAAATCATTTCTCTAAATCGCCTCCTATCGAGTCTAGGGATAAAAAATGAGAGAATATTTTCAAAAATCCCGTCTTCCAGCCCGTTGTACTAGCTGCAGATGTCGCATTTGCCACACAGATGCGAACCCTCGCAATTGCGAACTAGGGCTCGCATTTGCGAACCCTGACAGCCTCATGCATCATCGCAATTGCGAGAAAAGGCTTCCCAATTGAAAACTGGCCATCATCGCAAAAGCGAACATTTGTTCGCAATTGCGAAACAAGCAAAATCCTGCTGACTTCCCAAATACGAAGGGGAAGTCACAATTGCCACATCTTCCCCCTATTATCACCTTCGCAATTGCAAGGCTGGCGCTCGCAGTTGCGATAACTGAGCACCAGCACACCAGCAGTTCATTTTCAGTTCAAAATCATTCTGATACATGTTCGAAACTCATCCGAGCCCTCGGGGCTCCAAACCAAACATCCACTGTAAGGCTCCGTAAATATTTTACCTAAGGGCCAATTACAGGGGAGACTCCAACGAAATTTTTGGAAATTTAAGGAGTTAGTCAAAAATTAGAACTGCTGGTGTGTGTTGTAGCAACTGAGTCACATTGGTTACTAATGGTGAATTTTTACCCTCATTCGAAGACGATGATCCTAAGTAGGGAAGGATGTAAGGCTCCGTAAATATTTTACCTAAAACACGGGATTTCGTGGTGCCGAAACAGACTTATGTGTTGACGAGGTTCAAACCTTTTGGGTTTAACAGTGCATTGGGGAGTTGAAGAAAATTTTTAGAAATGTAGGGCATTTCTGCGGTCGCAAAACAAGTATGCGGACTGCATATCAGTCGCAGACTGAAGCAGATAGCTGGGCAAAATATTGGACCATTATGTGGTCCATTATGCAGCCACATAATCGGTTTATGGGCCACATAACCCATCGCAGACCCAACATGAAAATATTTTCGAAGGGAGGTTCTGTAGCGCATTATGCGACTGCAGAACAGGTATATGGACCGCAGACTGTTCGCAGAGTGGGGCTGAATTGCCCAGTTTTGGAGGGCCATTTCACGGCCCATTTTGCGGACCGCAAAAGCATTAGGCGGTCGCACGCGTATGCGACCGTAGATCTGTGACGTGGCTTCATTTTTCTAAATTTTTCAACCAACCCTATTTCGATATATTAGAGGGAAGGACCACTTCTGAAGCAAAAACATATATTATAGAGTGAGGGAGTACCAAAGAGTGAGAGGGGAAGTTCCTAAGCTCATTATCCATCAATTCTTGATCAAGGTTGAAGAATTTGCAAGAAGAATTCAATAGGTCTGCATCCTAGAGGTAAGGTTTTACTCCATAGCCCTCAACTTCGTGATTTTAACTGAAAATAGGTAATAAGCCAAGTAAATTCTGTGGTGTGGGAGTTGTTTATTTTACATGCATGTACCATCAAGGGTAGAGGGAAGATTGTTGAGCTCTTTTGGGTAAGCTTTGGGTAGTGGGATGAAAGAATCCACCATAGGAGGATCTTGAAACCTTAATACACACCTAGTGTTTGATAAAATGCTTAAGTGAGCTGGAACTATGAACTCCTTCCTAATTTGTGTTCAATTTTTCTGTATCTCTAGATAGATCAAAGTGGCTAAGATTTCCGGAACATTTTAGCAATTAAAAAAGCTCGAGGCAAGGTATGTTGGCTAAACTTCTCTCTTAGAATTGAAATACCTCGATGTTCTTGTAAGTCCCGAGTTGTCCATTATGAATTGACTTTTATGAATAAGTTTGGTGTCGAAAGATGTATTTATATGAATAAGTTCAAAATGTGTTCCGAAATATTCTTATCATGTTATGTGTTCTTCGGGAGTGTGATCAAATTATGAGTATGTATTAAAATGGTGTGACTTCAAGTCAAGCCCAAATGAAATTAATCATGTCAAATTGTTTAAGAAATCAAATGTGCCTAAGACCAGAAATTGCTCAAATGTGTACTTAAAGTCTTGAATAAAAATGTTTGTTGTTGACAATCCGTGTTAATGTTTGAAAGAGGAATAGTGAGCTTGAATTATGAAGTACGGCCAATGTGCCAAGAATGATATTGTGTTATGGCCAATGATGCCAATAAACGAATGACATGTAAAAGAATACAAAATAAGTGGTTAATCTTTTTAATAGTAAATGTCTTGGGAGTAACGATTAGCCACTGAGGAAGGGTAAGTCAAAATAACCTAACCCCGAAACTACACGTGCCGATGTAAGAGTGATTGAGGGGTAAATCCCCGTGACAATGTGATACGGTTGTTTCCCTTATATGGGATGAGATTAACGTGTTGAGATGTTTCCCCTTAAATGGGATGGGATTATGGCTAGCGAGATGTGATGTGATGTCGACTCACACGGCATTATGGTGACATGGCTTAGCCCGTCGGCCTAAGATCAGACGACATGCCGTGCACATAGTGGTATTGTGAGTGTATGTCTCGGGATGAGACGGCTTAGCCGGTCGGGCTGAGATCGGACTCCGTGCTAAAACACATTGGTATATCGGTGCTAAAGATCTCCCAACTTAAAATGCTGAAATTTACCTTTCCCCTAACTTGACGCCTTGATACTGTTTGAGTCTTTTATTGAATTCATGTTTTATTCTCCATTTACTGTTGCTCGTTCTATTGAGAAGGTGTTTAATTTTACATACTAGTACTATTCCATATGTACTAACGTCCTTTTTGCCGGGGGCGCTGTATCTTTAATGGATGCAGGTGGTTCCATAGCAAGTGGTATTGATCAGTGATAGTAGCACACTCTCTCCTCAGCTGAGTTGGTGAGCTCCACTTCATTTCGGGGTCCTGTATCTTCTATCCTTTGTACATAGCGTTTTGAGGTACAGCCGGAGCCTTGTTGCTGGCACTGTCATAGTACTCTTTTGTTCCTGTTAGAGGCTCCGCAGACATAGTGTGGGTTGCATCTGTTTTTGGAAAGTTAAACTAAAAATGTTATAATTGTATCATATGTTCCCTTTTAACTATGATTGTACAATGTGCTGTTTTGAAGACTTGTTAATGACGTAACTAATGAAAATGAACTGGTGTTGTTCACAGACTTCTTACTGACTAATTAATGAAATGCATTCTTCTGTTTATTTGTGGGTGAGTTTGGTAGACGGCACTATGCAGACTTGCTCGACTGGGGTAACTTTGTTGAGCATCGGTCGCACTCCCCGAGGTCGGGGCGTGACATCCACACAAGTCTAAAAACATCATATTAACTCGCTCGTACAATCAAAACGCAAAAATAACATCTAAAACTACGAAGTAAACTCTAAAATGCATGAATTTCAAAGTAAAGTTCAATAATTTCTAAAATTACAACTAAACATCTGTATCGTATCAAATCAACTCCAAACGACACCAAATTTTGCAGACAAGTTCTAAATACCAAAACGGACCTATTCCAAGTACCAAAATCAAATTCTGAGCTCGATAGGTAAAAGTCAACCTACGGTCAAACTTTTCAACTTCAAATTGCCAAACTTCGGCAAATCAACATAAATCAACCTACAGACTTCCAAAATCAATTCTGGGCATACGCCCAGGTGCGAAATCACAATACGAAGCTATTGGAACCATCAAAACTCAGTTCCGGGGTCGTTTTCACAAAAGTCAAAGTTTGGTCAACACTTTCTAATTTAAACTTCTAAGTCAAGAATCAAGGGTCCAAATCAACCCGAAAACTTCCCGGGATGAAACTAACCAACCCCGCAAGTCAAATAATCATGAACACGCATGTGTGAAGAATCAAAAGGGGAAACGGGGTGCAATTACCTAAAATGAATTATCGGGTCGTTACAGTTTTGCTCATGCAGCTTACAAGCATGATTATGTTTTCCTTCAAGTCAGAAACTCCCATCAAGCGGAGATACTTTACATTTTCAGTGCAAAACTCTACCAACAGGAGGAAATGCACTCTACAAGTCAATCACTCCCATCAAGCGGAGATACTTTACATTTTCAGTGCAAAACTATCCCAAACAAGCGGAGATGCACTTTACGAGTCAATCGCTCCCATCAAGCAGAGATACTTTCAATGCAAAACTCTCCTAGCAAGCATAGATGCATTTTACATAGTAAGCCAACTACTCCCGACACGAGGAGACTTAATGCTCCGATAGCTACGGAACGTTACACAGCCCGGCTAACAATCGAGTCAAATTCAAGTATTCCATCATCCTGACCCCAAATAACATCTCGCCAGCAGCTAGGCATTATCATTCCTGCATCATTTACATCACATCTTAAGATATTTTGCATTGCAATATATCGGTATGTGTGTACTTCATTTATTTTGAAGGAACAAACATCACAACATGGAACACCTTTTAAGTAGCAAACCAAACTACAAAGCTATGAGGGACAGCAAACTCATTAGCAGGCCAAGGGTCCGAGCTCAAACACAAAACGATCAGTAGAACTCTAATTCTTCAAATCATTCAAGTCATGCCTCAATAGGATTTGTAAGATAAGGTTTAGCTCGGTATGTGTTTGCTTAGCTCCTATGCCTTTGAACGGCTATTTTATATAGCCAAGGCATATAGGCGACACTACTCGAGCTTTTGTCCCCCTTACTTGTACTTTTCCTTTGCGGTTTGTTTTTATTATTAATAAAATCCTATAACTTGCCAAAAATAAAAAAAGCTATCATGAGTGCCAAATCCTCCATCTCGCAGTATCGCCATAATACGATACTGGGGCAATTCTTATAAGCATCACTTCCTCAAAGTCTTCACTCAAGAACTACATAAGGCATGATCCTCGTTAAATCCGAGGTATGTAAGAAATTCAAATCCAGAATTCAGCCCCCAACTCTCTAAAAATCCTCACAGAATCTTCCTTAACTCCTAATCTTACAACTCATAATCTTCGTGTTATTCCTGCAATATATGCTTAAAATCAGGACAAAATTTGCTTTGGTTCAATTTCTTTGCCTGAAAACCCTTTTATCGTCTCCAGTCAAAGAGGGTCAGTTGTTGACGGCCAATTTTGACCCTCCCTTTCAAAATTAATTTATTTATACTTAATAATTTACAATGAATATTTGAATATACTTTTCAATCAATAACATCTATTTTACAAAAATAATTTGGTACTAGTAATTTTAAAATTGATAATGTAGTATTATACTTATAATACAAAATATATCATTCTTACTATTTTTAGATTATTAAAATAACTTTATGAACATCACATTGGTTATATAATTATTTACTCCTTGATTTCTAATTAGTTAGATTAATATGTTAACACATAAAAATTAGTGATTACAATTTGGAAAATACAGTATCTTATAATTAATTATTTTGCAATAATTAGTAGTGTATATGATAATTAAAATCTTATTAAATTTATTAAAAATAATTAAGTATTTAATTTCAAAAGGGATTAAACATGGCTAAAGTCTATAATCATAATTCTCTATTAAATACAAAAAGGCTATCTCTTAAATTTATTTGTCCCAAATGACAAGCCCAAATACGGAAACACCTAGTCCAAACAACCCCTCCCTCTCCACTTTGGCAATTCATGACACTCCCATTTGACCAATCCGATCTCGCCACGTCACCCGTCCCAATCACTCACAAAAGAAACACAAACCATCTGGGCCGTCCACTACATAGATCAACTATGACGACCCGGCCAGTCGTCTCATGAGTTACCGCTCAGTTTTCTTCATTTCCGCTTCATTATTCTTCGTTATCCGTGTTTTATATGATCGAGTTGAGTAGTTTGCGTTCGAAGTGGATTTGGTAAGAAATAAGATACCTAGTTTCTTTTAAGAAGGTTTAAGTTGAAAAAGTTAACCGGATGTTGACTTATGAGTTAGAGGGCTCAGATGTGAGTTCTGATGGTTCGGTTAGTTTCGGGAGGTGATTTATGACTTAGGAGTGTGATCGGAATTGGTTTGGAGGTCCGGTGTAAAATTAGGCTTGAATTGGTGGAGTTAGTATTTTGGCGATTTTCGGTTGTTAGGCGAGATTTTGACCCAAGGGGCGGAATGGAATTCTGAGAGTTGCTATAGCTTCGTATGGTGATTTCGGACTTAGGCATATGTCCGGATTTGAAATTGGAAGTCCGTAGGATAATTCAACGCATTTTGGCGAATGTTGGAAAATGGAAGATTTTTGAAAAGATTGACTGAGGAGTTGATTTTTTGATATCGGGGTCGGAATCTAGTTCTGAAAATCTTCATAGGTCCGTTATGTCATTTATGACTTGTGTGCAAAATTTGAGGTCAATCGGACTCAATTTGATAGGTATCGGCATCGAATGTAGAAGTTGGAATTTATTAGTTTCATTAGGCTTGAATTGGGGTATCATTTGTGTTTTTAGCGTTGTTGAATGTGATTTGAGGCCTCGACTAAGTCCGTAATCTGTTTTAGGAATTATTGGTATATCCGGACGGGGTCCCGAATGACTCGGGTGCGTTTCGGAGTAGTTTTGGACCATTTCTATCCATTTGTTTACTGCCGGTGCATCGCAGAAATTCTGCTGCACGGAGCTTATTTTGGGATCTTATATCTTGCAACCGATAAGGAATTTGGAAATTTTAAAACATGGAAGTTGTAGCCCTTTAAATCTAGTTTCAGGAAATATAAACCATTCATCATTTGGACATATATACAGAAAGTTACAATAGATTAACCGAAGCCTGGTACTGCTGTAGTTTTCCAGGCAGTGTGCATAGCAGAAATTTCTGCTGCATAGGACCGACTTTGGAAACTTATATCTTGTAATCTGTAAGGAATTTGGAGATGGTCCAAAAATGAAAGTTATAGCCCTTTGAATCTAGTTTCCTGAAATATAAACCATTTATCATTTGGACATTTTTATCAAAAGTTACGATAGATTAATCGAAGTCTGGTACTGCTGCTATTTTCCAGGCAGTGTGCATAGCAGAAATTTCTGCTGCACAGGACCCATTTTGGAAGCTTATATCTCGCAATATATAAGGAATTATGAGATGATTAAAACATGAAAGTTATAGCCCTTTGAATATAGTATGCAGAAAGATAAACCATTTATCATTTGGACATTTGTACAGAACGTTATGATTGATCAAATTTGGCTGGTGGAGCAATTTCGACAGAATTTTCTGGTGCACTTTAGAAGCTCATATCTCGGGATATATAAAGAGTTATATAGTGTACAACCTATCAAATGAAAGATCTTCAAGGCTAGTTTCTATGTCTTCAAAGCGTTGATCATTTGGATATTTTCACAAGGAGTTATGAGCGTTTTAACAGAAGGTGTACATCAAGGGAAAATGGTAAGAGGATGTACAACCTGCACAGCGCAGGTACAACTCGATGAAGCCTGGGCAGAATGTTTTTAAGCCTCCTTGTCCGCGATTTTGGGTATATTTTCACTCATAATTGCTCATTTTTGGAGGTTCTTGAAGGAAATTAACGAGGGATTCAAGGAGAATCGATTGGAAGTAAGAATTGCGGACCTAAAACTCGTTTAAATTGTGAAATCCACCTAGAAAATCATTGAAGTCTTGCTAAAACTGCAAGAAATAGGGCTTGGGATTTTGAAATTTTAATTGGGTATTTGGAGGACCGTTTGGGGGTCGGATTTGAGAATTTTTGATATGTACAAACTTGTTAGGAGACAAGGAACCCGTTGATGTGAAAATTTCTAAGTTTCGATAACTGGGCCCGGGGCTCGGGTTTTGCTAATTTCGGATTTTTTGGTATTTTTCAATTGTTTTCGCTTGGGCTTTGTCCCCTCAGCATACTGTGAGGTATTCGTTCTGATTTTGGATAGATTCGACGCGCATGGAGGCCAATTCTAGGGGCAAGGGCGTCGTGGGCGAGGGATTTAGCCGGTTTGAGGTGAGTAGTGATTGTAAATGATGTTCTGAGGGTTTGAAACCCCTGATTGTACATCGTAGTGCTACATTAAGGTGAGACACGCACTCGATGATGAGCGTGGGATTGTTTACTACTGAGGATTATGACTTGGTCCGTCCCGATTGATGATTTTTACCGCGTATTTGACTGAAACTTATTTGTTATCATCATGATTTGGGCTGATTGCAATATTTGGGCTTCGTTCCAATTATTTGAAACCTTCGGGGATTTTTATCACTGTTTCCTCACTATTTTGACTTATTACTTTAACTCAGTCATGTTGTTTTTCACTGTTATACAACTCAGCCACTTTTACTCAGTTTTGAGACTTAAATAATATTTTAATGATGTTTTTGGGCTGAGAACTACTATTTTACTATGCCCTAGGGGCTTGTGATGATTTTTAATTGAGTGCGGCCGAGGGCCAGATGTAAGGATATACTGAGTGATATGAGGCCGAGGGCCTGAGATACTTTATGTACGCCACGAGGTGGCTTGACTGATATGAGGCCAAGGGCCTAGATTTGATGCCACGAGGTGGCTTGATATTGCGCTTGGGCCGTAAGGGGCCCCTCTCGGAGTCTGTACACCTCAGTGAGTGCGGGAACCCATTGTGATGTGAGATATAGCCCGAGAGGCTGATAGTGTACCATGTGATAGCCCGAGGGGCTGGTATTGTTCTGAGATTTGAGCCCGAGGGGCTAGTACTGTTCTGCGATATTTCCCGAGGGGCGAAATTGTTGATAAGGAGATTTTACTTGATTTCTCACTGATTCACGAATTACTGCTATTAAATCATGCTTATATTGTTTTCATGTTAATTAACTGCTTAAAATGAGATTTTGGTTAAATTGGCTGGCCTTGTCTTCACGAGAGGCGCCATCAGGACCTGGTTCGGGGTTAGGGTCGTGATAAGTTGGTATCAGAGCCTAGGTTACATAGGTCTCACGAGTCATGAGCGGGTTTAGTAGAGTCTTGCAGATCCGTATGGAGACGTCTGTATTTATCCTCGAGAGGCTACAGAACCTTTTAGGAAAAACTTCATATTCTTGAAATTCTTGTCGTGCGAGCTTGTTGATCCGAGCACTAAACTTCTATTATCCTATTCTCTCACAGATGGTGAGGACACGAGCTACCGGATAAGGTGGACGACCACCTGCACCACCCACTGAGGCCACTAGAGGCCGTGGACGCGGTCGTGGTCGTGGCAGAGGCAGAGCAGCGAGGGTAGCACCTGTTGATCCACCAGCTGCCCCAGCTCAGGATCAGGCTCCAGCAGCATCAGTTCAGGCACCAGCTGTGCCCATCGTGATTCCGGGTCTTCAGGAGGCTTTGGCTCAGATCTTACCCATTTGCACTGGCCTGGCTCAGGCAGTTTCAGCCACCACAGCAGCAGCTACTTCACAGGCCGGGGGAGGCAATCAGACCCCTGTTGCTCGCACACCTGAACAGGTAGTGCAGGGACTTCAGGCGCCAGGGGCACCTCCAGCCCAGCCGGTTGCACCAGCCCAGGAGTTCATGGTACCAGTTATGCCGGATGATGAGCAGCGTCGTCTCAAGAGGTTTGGCAGACTCTAGCCTCCGTCATTCAGTGGTGCTGAGGGCGAGGATGCCCAGGGTTTTCTTGATAAGTGTCAGTGGATGCTCTGTACAGCAGGGATTCTTGAGTCTAGTGGTGTGGCATTTACCACCTTTCAGTTTTCTGGAGCTGCCTTCACTTGGTGGGAGGCGTATGAGAGGAGTAGGACGGTTGGTGCAGTGCCCCTTACTTGGCAGCAGTTCTCCGCTCTTTTCCTGGAGAAGTATGTGCCGCAGTCCCGCAGAGAGGAGCTGCGTTCGAGCGGTTGCGACAAGGGGATATGACGATGTCACTGTATGAGTCGAGGTTTGCTGAGTTGGCTCGTCATGCCGTCTTGATGGTTCCGACAGATCGTGAGAGGATCAGGAGATTTGTTGATGGCCTTAATTATCATCTCCGTATTCTTATGACCAGAGAGAGAATGTTAGGTGCTACGTTCGAGGAGGTGGTTGATATCGCTCGCGAGATTGAGACGGTTCGTCGTCAGGAGCGAGAGGAGAGGGAGGTCAAGAGGCCTCGAGGATCGGGCAGTTATAGTGGTACTCCTTCGAGGGGCCAGTTTCAGCATGGTAGAGGTCGTTCTTTCAGGCCTGCTCAGTCAGCCCGTCCAGAGTATCGCGGGGCATCTTTAGGTTGTGGTTATCATGGGTCGCAGCAGGGCCATTCATCACTCAGCGCCTTTCCAACTCAAAGTTCAGCTCGTGCTCCGTCAGCCCAGGAATCTTCTATGCCGAGTGCATCTGCTAGACACTCCGATGAGAGGGGTTCCCTTCAGTCCTCTTCTCCAGCACCAGGGAGCTGTTATGAGTGTGGCGAGATGGGCCACTTGTGGAGGCAGTGTCCTCATCGTGGTGCTAGTTCGTCTCGGCAGAGGGGTCAGCCCTCGACTTCTGCCCCAATTACTTTACCACCCCCCCAGCCAGCTAGGGGTGGAGGTGAGGCAGCTAGGGGTCACCCCAGAGGGGAAGGTCGATCATGTGGTGGCCAGGCTCGTTTCTATGCTATTCCAAGCAGGACAGATGCCATTGCTTTAGATGCTGTCATTACAGGGATTGTTTCAGTCTGCCACAAAGATGCCTCTGTATATTTGATCCCGGTTCCACCTATTCTTATGTGTCCTCATATTTTGCTCATTATTTGGCTACGCCCCGAGAGTTTCTTGCTTTACCTGTTCTTGTGTCTACCTCGGTGGGCGATACTGTTGTTGTAGACCGTATGTACCGGTCATGTATAGTGACGATTGGGGGTCTGAAGACACAAGTGGACCTATTGCTATTGAGCATGGTGGATTTTGATGTCATTTTGGGCATGGATTGGTTATCTCCGAGTCGTGCTATTCTAGACTGTCATGCTAAGACAGTCACTTTGGCTATGCCGGGTGTACCGCGGATCGAATAGCGTGGTGTGACTGATTATGTTCCTAGTAGAGTGATATCGTTCTTGAAGGCCCAACGTATGGTTGGGAAGAGTTACCTTTCATATCTAGCGTTTGTGAGGGATGTTGGAGCTGAGACTCCTAGCATTGATTCTGTTCCAGTTGTGAGTGATTTTCCCGATGTATTTCCTGCAAACCTGCCGGGCATACCACCGAACAGGGATATTGATTTTGGTATTGACCTGGTTCCGGGCACTCAGCCCATTTCTATTCCTCCGTATCGTATGGCACCAGCAGAGTTGAAAGATATGAAGGAGCAGCTTCAGGAACTCCTAGATAGGGGGTTCATTCGGCCTAGTGTGTCACCTTGGGCTGCGCCGGTTCTATTTGTGAAGAAGAAGGATGGCACAATGAGAATGTGCATCGAGTATAGGCAATTGAACAAGGTAACAATTAAGAACAAGTATCATTTGCCTCGCATTGATGATTTATTTGACCAGCTTCACGGAGCACGAGTGTTCTCCAAGATTGATCTCCGTTTGGGTTATCACCAGTTGAAGATCAGGGATTCAGATATTCTTAAGACTGCTTTCAGGACTAGATATGGTCACTATGAGTTTCTTGTTATATCTTTCGGGCTAACCAATGCCCAACAGCGTTCATGCATTTGAAGAACAGTGTATTTCGGCCTTATCTAGATTCGTTCGTTATTGTATTCATTGATGATATTCTGGTGTACTCTCGTAGTCAGGAGGAGCACGCGGAGCATTTACGAGTTGTATGCAGAGATTGGGGGAGGAGAAGCTTTATGCAAAATTCTCTAATTGTGAGTTTGGGCTCGGTTCAGTGGCTATTTTGGGTCGTCAGGTTCGGAAGTTGAGGTCCAAGGATATAGCTTCAGTGAAAGTGCAGTGGAGAGGTCGGCCCGTGGAGGAGGCTATCTGGGAGACCGAGCGGGAGATGCGGAGCAGATATCCTCACCTATTTGAGGCTTCAGGTACGTTTCTTGACTCGTTCGAGGACGAACGTTTGTTTAAGTTGGGGAGGATGTGACGACCCGGCCAGTCGTCTCATGAGTTACCGCTCTGTTTCCCCCATTTCTTCTTCATAATGCTTCGTTGTCCGTGTTTTATGTGATCGAGTTGAGTAGTTTGCGTTCGGAGTGGATTTGGTAAGAAATGAGACACCTAGTCTCTTTAAAGAAGGTTTAAGTTGGAAAAGTCGACCGGATTTTGACTTATGAGTTAGAGGGCTCGGATGTGAGTTCTGATGGTTCGGTTAGCTTCAGGAGGTGATTTATGACTTAGGAGTGTGATCGGAATTGTTTTGGAGGTCCGGTGTAGAATTAGGCTTGAATTGGTGGAGTTAGTATTTTGGCGATTTTCGGTTGTTAGGCGAGATTTTGACCCGAGGGTCGGAATGGAATTCTGAGAGTTGCTATAGATTCACATGGTGATTTCGGACTTAGGCGTATGTCCATATTTGAAATTGGAAGTTCGTAGGACAATTCAACGCATTTTGGCAAATGTTGGAAGGTGGAAGATTTTTGGAAAGTTTGACCGAGGAGTTGACTTTTTGATATCGGGGTCGGAATCCAGTTCTGAAAATCTTTATAAGTCCGTTATGTCATTTATGACTTGTGTGCAAAATTTGAGGTCAATCGGACTCGATTTGATAGGTTTCGGCATCGAATGTAGAAGTTGGCATTTATTAGTTTCATTAGGCTTGAATTGGGGTATCATTCGTGTTTTTAGCGTTGTTGGATGCGATTTGAGGCCTCGACTAAGTCTGCAATATGTTTTAGGACTTGTTGGTATATCTAGACGGGGTCCCGAATGACTCGGCTGCGTTTCGGAGTAGTTTCAGACCATTTCAATCCATTTGTTTACCGCTGGTGCATCGCAGAAATTCTTCTGCACGGAGCTTATTTTGGGAGCTTATATCTTGCAACCTATAAGGAATTTGGAAATTAAAACATAGAAGTTGTAGCCCTTTGCGTCTAGTTTCAGGAAATATAAACCATTCATCATTTCGACATATATACAGAAAGTTACAATAGATTAACCGAAGCCTGGTACTGCTGTTGTTTTCCAAGTAGTGTGCATAGCAGAAATTTCTGCTACACAGGACCGACTTTGGAAACTTATATCTCGTAATCTGTAAGGAATTTGGAGATGGTCCAAAAATGAAAGTTGTAGACCTTTGAATCTAGTTTCCATATCATTTGGACATTTGTATCAAAAGCTATGATAGATTAACCTAAGCCTGGTACAGCTGCTGTTTTCCAGGCAGTGTGCATAGCAGAAATTTCTGCTGCACAGGACCGACTTTGGAAGCTTATATCACATAATATATAAGGAATTATGAGATGATCAAAACACGAAAGGTTTAGCCCTTTGAATCTAGTTTCCATAAAGATAAACTATTTATCATTTGGACATTTGTACAAAAAGTTATGATTGATCGAAGTTAGCTGGTGGAGCAATTTTGACAGAATTTTCTGATGCAGTTTAGAAGCCCATATCTCGGAATATATAAAGTGTTATATAGTGTACAACCTATCAAATGAAAGATCTTTGAGTGTAGTTTCTAAATCTTCAAACCGTTGATCATTTGGATATTTCCACAAGGAGTTATGAGCGTTTTAACAGAAGGTGCATAGCAAGGGAAAATGGTAAGAGGATGTACAACCTGCACAGCGCAGGTACAACTCGATGAAGCCTGGGCAGAATGTTTTTAAGCCCTCTTGTCCGCGATTTTGGGTATATTTTCACCCGTAATTGCTCATTTTTGGATGTTCTTGAAGGAAATTAACAAGGGATTCAAGGAGAATCGATTGGAGGTAAGAATTGCGGACCTAAAACTCGTGTGTATTGTGAAATCCACCTAGAAAATCATTGAAGTCTTGCTAAAAATGGAAGAAATAGGGCTTGGGATTTTAAAATTTTAATTGGGTATTTGGAGGACCATTTGGGGTCGGATTTGAGAACTTTTGATATGTACGAACTCGTTGGGAGATAAGGAACCCATTGATGTGAAAATTTCTGAGTTTCGAGAAGTGGGCCCGGGGCTCGGGTTTTGCTAATTTCGGAATTTTAGATATTTTTCGATTGCTTTCACTTGGGCTTTGTCCCCTCAGCATATTGTGACGTATTCGTTCTGATTTTGAATAGATTCAACGTCCGTGGAGGCCAATTCTAGGGGCAAGGGCGTCGCGGGCTAGGGATTTAGCCGGTTCGAGGTGAGTAGTGATTTTAAATGATGTTCTGAGGGTTTGAAACCCTGGATTGTACATCGTAGTGCTATATTGAGGTGAGACACGTGCTCGATGATGAGCGTGGGGTCGTTTACTACTGGGGAATGTGACTTGATCTGTCCCGATTGATAATTTTTACCGCGTATTTGACTTAAACTTATTTGTTATCATCATGATTTGGGCTGATTGCCATATCTGGGCTTCGTGCCAATTATTTGAACCCATCGGGGATTTTTATCACTATTTCCTCACTATTTTGACTTATTACTTGAAGTCTGTCATGCTATTTTTCACTGTTTTACAACTCAGCCACTTTTACTTAGTGTTGAGACTTAAATAATATTTTAATGATGTTTTTGGGCTGAGAACTACTATTTTACTATGCCCCAGGGGCTTGTGATGATTTTCTGACTGAGTGCGGCTGAGGGCCAGATGTGAGGATATACTGAGTGATATAAGGCCGAGGGCCTGAGATACTTTATATACGCCACGAGGTGGCTTGACTGATATGAGGCCGAGGGCCTAGATTTGATGCCACGAGATGGCTTGATATTGCGCTTGGGCCGTAAGGGGCCCCTCCCGGAGTCTGTACACCCCCAGTGAGTGCGAGTGCCCATTATGATGTGAGATATAGCCCGAGAGGATGATAGTGTTCCATGTGATAGCCCGAGGGGCTGGTATTGTTCTGAGATTTGAGCTCGAGGGGCTGGTACTGTTCTACGATATTGCCCGAGGGGCGGAATTGTTGATAAGGAGATTTTACTTGATTTCTCACTGATTTACTACTTTCAAATGATGTTTTATTGCTTCTTTATAGAATGCCTTGTGCTTTATGTGCTTTCGTACTTTCAGTCGTTATTTATATTTATTACTCACTGGGTCGGAGTACTCACATTACTCCCTGCACCATGTGTGCAGATTCAGGCGTTGTTGGTTCCGCACCGGAGTGCTAACTCCTCCCGTCCAGGCGGTGTTTCAGAGACTACGAGGTAGCTGTTGGCGTCCGCAGCCGCATATCTCCCTTATCTTATCGTTTCCATGTTTTTCAAACAGTTGTGCCAGATATTGTATTTAGTAGACTTGTATCAGGATCCATAGTTGCTCATGACTTGTGACACCCCGGTTTGGGCTGTGTCAGGATGGTTTCTATTATGGTTAGCTATATCTCCGCGAATTATTGCTATTAAATCATGCTTATATTGTTTTCATGTTAATTAACTACTTAAAATGAGATTTTGGTTAAATTGGCTGGCCTCGTCTTCACGAGAGGAGCCATCACGACCGGGTTCGGGGTTAGGGTCGTGACATCAACGTCCCAATTTTAACTCCATTTTCCTTATTTTTAATACACCTCCAGATCTAATCCTCACCGTCCAAATCCAACAATCCAACGACCATGAAATTTTGTCCATTTTTTATAACGCGCAACTCTCAATGTAATCGGAGTCGTTGGATCATTTCCTTCTATCTCTCATTCTTATCCCTAGAGACAACTGGCCCCTCCCTAAAACCCTAATCATTTTGCTATTGACTCTGCCGCCTCTCTTTCTCTTTCCTCTCTAAACTCTCTCGACCTGCCATGAATGAATCAACCACAGACCTTACACAAATTTGTGCAAGGTCAATATTCTTGACTTAGAATTTTGCTTCCCTATCCACGATTCTCGCGCGTTGCTTTCCCGTTTTGTCTTAGAGATTCAAAATCTCAAGTTCTCTGACCCAAACACAAACATGAAACTTCAGTCTTCAATTCTTCTGATGTCGCGATGAAATTAGAGCATGCATGAGCTCCTCATGATGATATTCTAAACTAGAGGTTAAATGCAATAACCTCCAGGACCTACGGTCTTTATCCAATGGATCTTCACTTGTAATGGCTATCAGAGACTCAGGAAAGAGTCTCACTCGTTGTTTTTCTCCGATTCACTCTGATTTCATCATTTCTGCTATCATCAGCTATCATTCGTCATCTTCCACTATTAATTTGAAATCTGAAACCCTAATGCTTACAACCACTATAAATTGGGGATTTTAATGCCATCACCTAACACAAAACAAGATACACCTACTAGCTACACTTAACGTCTGAGAAGTTAATGCGCAATATAGTGTTTAGGAAAATTTTGATTAAGTTGAGTTCTTGGTCAATTTTGTGCTCTTTTTTCTCTGACTCTGAATGTATCACGGATTAAGAGCTTGAGCTCTTGGCTTCCTAAAGGGCTAATTTTGAAACTCGTTTGGTTTGCTGCCCCAAAGGAGGTCAATAAAACCTCAAACTTGTTCTTCTTTTACTAGTTTAAATCCTTGAATATGAAATGATTTACTATTTTTGTTGATTGATCTTATTAATAATGTGGTCATGCCTTTTAGCTATTTATGTGCTTGTTAATGATTGATAGGTAGATTCAGCAACCATGAACTCCTTTAAAAATATTTGAATGTTGATACTGATATGCATATGTTGATTCATGCCTACCGTTAACTCTTAAATGACTTCTTGATGTTCTTAATATCTAATTCCAAACCTCTCTTGTATGTTCTGTTAATACTGTCATGACTCTTACACTAATTTGTTCTAAACATTATTTTACCATTCTATACTGATTCATTCAATAACTTAGAATCCAATAGAGCATGATCCTATTAAGCGTTGAGAATTAGATTGTTGTTATGGTAGTGATGCATTAGCTTATGACCTTTGAATTTATTCTTACCTCTTTAATATATCTTTGTGATTCTGTCAATTACTTGATTGAATTCATGACTATTTGTGTAGGCATCTCTTGAGTTAGTTGGATCGTGATGCTACATTGTGTATGATTCTGAGATTGCTTTATATTGAACCTAAGTTATGAAGAACTGTTGAAATATACGTAAGTTATGGTAACACATTTGTTCACTTAGAACACTGCTGCTAAGTTTCCTTTGTACTTAACGCCAATCCCAGACATGCTTAGCTTGTTTCCCTTAATGTGATGATATATTTATCCTTTCTTGTACCTCATATGATGGCATTGTTAGTAACACTTCCATGATATGATCTCTGCTAAGTGTCCTTTGTATGTGTTTATAATCATGTGTTCAGTTGTGTCTCTATTTTCCTTTCAAGACTATATACATGCCCACACTGCTTTCAAACCTCACCAAGTTCTCTTAAGTATACTAGACTTAACTTGTGAACTTCAGAGAAATGCTTTTGTTACTACTACTTGGATATAATAGCCTGCTTTATTTTAATGGGATTAGTTTGAACTTAAAAACTCTTAAAAGAAGTGAATATGTCATTAATTCTTAAAGTTAAGTAGGATTGATGATTTGAGACCCTGTTAAGCACTCTTAGGAGCTCTAATTAGATTTGTGAACCTGTGACCTTGTTAATATCCTTAGAAGTTCTGATTACAGTTTTCTAATTTGTGATCTTGTTGATGTTCTTAGAAGTTCTATTATAGGTTGAGAATCTGTAACCCTGTCAATGCTTTAGAAACTCTAATTTGTAATCTGACATCCCTGGTAGTACTTGTAAGCGCCTCATGTGTTTGATTCTTAACAATAGGTTGATAATATCTCTGCCTCTATGTATGTTTGAAGCATATTCCTTATGAACCTGCTTAACATGCTCATCATCCATTTAGTTTTGAAATGTTGTTAAGATAATGTAGATAAACTGTCTTGCAGTTCTATGGTATTCTGTTTCAGTCCTCATGAGAAAGGCATATACTTATGTGGTATACTTCTGTGGTGATTGTTTTACATTGAAAGTGCCTCATTGGCACTTATACCTCTGGGGGAGAGTGAGTGTTAGTGATTAGGGATATTTGGGAGTAGAGTTTAGCTTTTGGTTGGGTTACTCTCCTTGACACAAGCATTGCCCTGGACCTTGAGACCTTTGAGAACTTTGAAGTGTCAGGGGATCCAAAGGGGGCCTTGACCTTAAGTGGAACTCTACCCTTAGCCTCTAATCTATTAACATTTATTACTCCTTTTAGGTTTAGTGTTTAATGACTACGAAAGGTTTTCAATGTGAATCACTTTACCATATGTGACCCCACATTAGTATAACCTTTCAAGATTTTTAATTATTATTAGTTCTTATTTATTCAATTCATTTACTTGCATATTTCATGTATGGCTGTATGTATAGAATACTATTTCTAATGACTTTCTCTCTTTCTTTTTTGAACATGTGCAACCATTAGGCCCGCTGAGTTCTGAAAGAACACAGACCCAAAATCGTACCAATGCATCTGAAAAGCAGGAGTTCGCTGCTGTCTGTTCATGTTGGTTGCTGGGCCTACCTCTTTCAGGCCCAAAACAGAGTCACTCCTCACCCCTTACTGCTTTATTATATCCTCTTTTTCTATATATTCTTCTACATGTATATGACACTGCTCTCATCATATTTGATTTAATGTTATACTATACCTTTTGAATTACATCAATAAATTAGGCAAGCCTTAAAGAACATAGGAAAAAAAGAATACTAGATAGCAACCTGTTTTCAATTCAATAATCATGTACTACTCACGTTATTAATCTTTCATGTTTTACTAACCTTTTATGAAGATTTTTGACGCCAAAATAGCTTAGAAAAAGACGACAGCCCCTTTTTCAAAACTAGAATTGAATAGCAAGACTGGTTTTCTAAAAGAAAATTGACTCTTTCAAAACCTAAGTGCTGCCGGCCAGCAAAGAGTTTCGAAACGATTCCTCAAGTCTAATATTTCATAAGCCAAGGTATATCTTAGGCTCACTTTCTTACAACATATTTTAGAGTTACATGACATCCATTCTTTAAATACAAGTGTTGTATAACTTAGCCCCCTTGCTACATGTTTGATAAACCACTCATTTACATATTTTTTAAGAAAAAACTCTTTCAATTATACACACCAACATTACTTCTCAAGTCTCCTTATAAATTCATACCCTTTTAAAGTCGCACTTCCCCTTTATTAATATTAAATTCTAACTTAGATATACAGTAAATCGTACCCTTTAACACTAATTAAGCAGAATGCAAACAACTAACTCTTTCAACCTAGTCTAAGTTCTATGGAGCTACCTCAGGTAGATTTTAAGGGGTGCCTAACACCTTCCCCCTAGAAGAACAAGAACCTTTACCCAATATCTCATCAGTTAGATATGATATGATATGCAACTGATGGATGTGACTGAGTACATAATTGCAATTTAAGCAAATAATTCAACAGCATAAATGACCTCAGTGGGTCCCAACAGAATAAGCATATATCATAAACATGATTTCTAATATGGATTGCAGCTTAGTTACTCTAACACATAGGAATTACATGAATAACAACAAGGTTTGATTACTACACGGTACCGTGGAAGCAATCGAGTCACAGTGACCACGGTACACGCCCACACGCCCGTCATCTAGCACGTGTGTCACCTCAATACCAACCACATAACATGTATTTTAGGGATTCATACCCTCAGAACCAAGTTTAGAAGTGTTACTTACCTCAAACTGCGGAAATCCCTACACCAACAAGCCCTTTCCTCGGGACGCATCCTCCGAACGGCTCGAATCTAGCCACAAACAACTTAATACAATCAATACAAGCTATAGGAATTGATTCCAAATGATAAAGCTTAGTTCTTAACCAAAGTCGAAAAGTCAACCGAAAAAGTCAACCCCAGGCCCACGTCTCGAAATTCGACAAAAGTTATTAAATCCGAACACCCATTCAATAACGAGTCCAACCATACCAAAATCATCCGATTCCTCCCTCAAATCGCCTTTCAAATCCTCAAAATAAAGTTTATGAAGTTTCTACAATTTTCCCTAATTTTTTCAACCCAAAACACTAATTAAATGGTAAAAACAATAATAGATTCATATATATTAACCAAATCTGAGTTAGAATCACTTACCTCAACCAACTCCTTGAAAATCCCTTCAAGAATCTCCCAAAACCGAGGTCTCTAGCTCAAAATATGAAAAATGGGTCCAAACCCTCGATTTTGAAATTTAATATCAGATTCCCAAATGTCCTTCTTTGCGAATGCGGAAAGTGCCTTGCATTCGCGAAGCACAAAATCCTCAGCTGCCCAAAATCCTCCTACGCGAACGCGAGACCTCCCTCGCGATCATAATGACCAATGAACACAAGCCTACGTGAACACGAACCAACTCCCCCGAACGCGAAGGCTAACAGGGCTAGTGCCCCACCTGCCACATCCTTCTACACGAACGCGAGTTCCCTCCCGCGATTGCGATGCACAAGCACCCTATACCTTCACGAACACGTGGCCTTCTTCGCGAACACGAAGAACAAACTTCTCCTGCCACCCAGATACACTTCGCGAACGCGAGACCTCTCTCGCGAACACGTATAAGGAAACCATACACCAGAAAATCTGCAGCTCCACAAGGCCAAACTCAATTCGCAATCAACCTGAAACTCAATCGAGCCCACGAGACCCCATCCAAACATACCAACACATCCTAGAACATCATACGAACTTAGTAGAATCCTCAAATCACATCAAACAACATTGAAAACACCAATCGCACCCCAATTCAAGCCTAATAAAATATTTAACTACCAACTTCTAAAACCAATGCCAAAACACACCAAATCAACTCCAATTGACCTAAATTTTGCACACAAGTAAAAAATTACACAAAGCACCTATTCCAACTTCCGAAACCAATATTCGAGCCTATTACCCACAAACTCAACTCTAGGTCAATCTTCTCAACTCTTCAAACTTCAACTTTTCCAACTTTCACCAATTCAAGACAAAATCACCTACGGACCTCCAAATCAATATCTGGACACACTCCTAGTCAAAAATCACCATATAAAGCTATCGGAATGATCAAAACTCCATTCTAGATTCATTTACACATAAGTCAACATCCGGTCAACTCTTCTAACTTAGGCTTCCAACCTTGGCACTAAGTGTCCAATTTATTCAGAAACATCACCGGAACCAAACCAACCATCCCGCCATGTCACATACCAACTAGCGAACATAAAACAAACAATAAATAGGGGAACGGGGTTATAATACTCAAAAAGACCGGCCGGGTCGTTACTTTCTCCCCCTCTTAAATAAACGTTTGTCCTCGAACGAGTCTAGAATCATACCTAGGATCTTAAATATGTGTGGATATATGCTCTGCATCTCCCGCTCGGTCTCTCAAGTAGCCTCCTCGACTGGCTGAGCTCTCTATTGTACCTTCACTGAAGTTGTATTGTTTGACCTCAACTTCTGAACATACCGATCCAAAATGGGCACCGACTCCACATCATAAGTCAAATCCCCATCTAACTGAACCTTGACAAACTCCAAAGCATGAGACGGATCACTGAAATACTTTGGGAGCACGGAAACATGAAACACTGGATGAACACCCGATAGACTAGGTGGCAATGCAAGCTTGTAAGCCACCTCTCCAATCCTCTCAAGCACCTCAAAAGGGCCAATATACCGAGGGCTCCACTTGCCCTTATTCTCGAACCTCATAAAACCCTTCATGGGTGAAACTCTGAGTAATACTTCTCTCGCACCATGTAAGCAACATCACGAACCTTCCGTTCGGTGTAACTCTTCTATCTAGATCGTACCGTGTGAAGCCGATCCTGAATCAACTTAACCTTTTCCAAAGCATCCTGAACCAAGTTAGTACCCAATAGCTAGCCTCACCCGGCTCAAACCAACCTACCGGAGACCGACACCGCCTCCCATACAAGGCCTCATAAGGAGTCATCTGAATACTTGATTGATAGCTGTTGTTGTAGGAAAACTCTGCAAATGGTAGAAACTGATCCCAAGAACCCCCGAAATCCATAACACAAGCGCGTAGCATATCCTCCAATATCTGAATGGTGTGCTCGGACTGTCCGTCCGTTTGAGGGTAGAATGTTGTACTCAACTCAACCCGTGTGCCTAAATCTCACTGAACTGCTCTCCAAAACCGCAATGCAAACTGTGTGCCTAGATCTGAAATAATAAACACTGCACACTGTGAAGGCGAACAATCTCACGGATATAGATCTCAGACAACCGCTCCGAATAATAGGTAGTCCCAACTGGAATGAAATGTGTGGACTTAGTCAGTCGATTTACAATCACCCAAATAGCATCAAATCAAAGGCTGTAGGAGCCCAACTACGAAGTCCATGGTAATACTCTCCCATTTCCACTCAGGAATCTCAAGCCTCTTAAGCAAACCGCCCGACCTCTAATGCTCGTACTTCACCTGATGACAATTCAAGCACCGAGCTACAAAATCCACTATGTCATTCTTCATTCTTCTCCACCAATAGAGCAGCCTCAAGTCCTGATACATCTTTGCGGCACCCGGATGAATGGAATACCGCGAACTGTGGGCCTCCTCAGGAATCAACTCACGTAACCCATCTACATTAGGCATACAGATTTGACGATGCATCCGCAACACCCCATCATCCCCAATAGAAACCTCTTTGGCATCATCGTGTTGAACCGTGTCCTTAAGGATAAGCAAATGGGGGTCATCATGCTGACGCTCTTTGAAGCGATCATATAAAAAAGACCGAGAAACCACGCTAGCTAGAACACGACTAGGCTCCAAAACATCTAACCTCATGAACTGATTGGCCAAGGCTTGAATATCTGATGCAATCGGTCTCTCACCAACAGGAATATATGCAAGGCTACCCATACTCACCGCCTTTCAACTCAAGGCATCGGCCACCACATTGGCCTTCCCGGGATGATACAAAATGGTAATATCATAGTCTTTTAATAGCTGCAACCATCTCGGCTGCCTCAAATTTAGATCCTTTTTCTTGAACAAGTGTTGAAGACTCCGATGATCTCTAAATACCTCACAAGACATGCCGTAGAGAGAATGCCTCCAAATCTTCAATGCATGAACGATGGCTGCCAACTCCAAATCATGAACGGGGTAGTTCTTCTCATGAGGCTTCAACTGGAATGAAACATAAGCAATCACTCTACCCTCCTGCATCAAGACACAGCCAATACCAATCCGAGAAGCATCACAATACATTGTATAAGAACCTGATGTTGAAGCCAAAACTAGAACTAGAGTTATGGTCAAGCCAGTCTTAAGCTTCTGAAATCTTTCCTCACACTCATCGGACCACCTAAATGGGGCACCTTTCTGGGTCAACCTAGTCAGAGGCACTGCAATGGACGAGAAACCCTCCACGAAGCGGCGATAATATCCGGCCAAGCAAGGAAAACTCCTAATCTTAATAGCTGAAGACGGTTTGGGCCAACTCTTAACTGCCTCAATCTTCTTTAGATCCACCTTGATCCCCTCACTGGACACCACGTGCCTCAAGAACACCACCAAACTGAGCCAATACTCACACTTGGAAAACTTAGCATAATGCTTGTCCTCCCTCAACGTCTGTAGTACAATCCTTAGATGTTGTGCATGCTCCTCCTGGCTACGTGATTACACCAGGATAACATCAATAAATACTATGACAAACGAATCAAGATATGGCTAAAATACATTGTTCATCAGATGCATGAATGTTGCTGCGGAATTTGTCAGCCCAAAAGACATCACAAGAAACTCACAGTGACCATAGCGGGTCCTGAATGTCGTCTTCAGAATCCCAAATCTTCAACTGGTGATACCCAGACCTCAAATCAATCTTAGAGAACACTCTAGCTCCCTGAAGCTGGTCAAATAAGTCATTAATGTATGGCAAAGGATACTTGTTCTTAATTGTAACTTTGTTCAACTGTCTATAGTTAATGCACATCTGCATAGTACCATCACTCTTCTTCACAAACAGAGTCAGCGCACCCCAAGGTGACACACTAGGCCTAATTAACCCCTTATCAAGAAGCTCCTACAACTGCTCTTTAAATTCCTTCAACTCTGCTGGTGTCATACAATACCGAGGAATAGAAATGGACTAAGTTCCCGGCACCAAGTCAATACCAAAATCAATGTCCCTGTCAGGTGGCATGCCCGGCAGGTCTACAAGAAGCACAACCAGAAAGTCTCACACTACTAGAACAGAATCAATGGTAGGAGTATTAGCACAAATATTCCTCACAAAGTCCAAATATGACAAACACCCATACCCAACCATCTGTTGGGCCTTCAGATATGAAATCACCCTACTGGAACATAGTCTAGATAACCTCTCCTCTCGATCCTATGTAACCCCGGCATCGCCAAGGTCACAGTCTTAGCTTGAACATCCACAATAACATGACATGGGGACAACCAATCCATGACTAGAATCACATCAAAATCAACCATTCTAAGCAATAAGAGATCAACTCTCATATATAATCCCCCAATGGTCACCACACACGACCGATACACACGGTTCACAACAATAGAATCACCCACCGATGTAGATACATGAACAAATAAAACTAAGGACTCACAGGGCATATCCAATAACGAGCAAAATATGATGATACATATGAATAAGTGGAACTAGGGTCAAATAATGTGGAAGCATCCATGTGGCATACTTAGACAATATGTGCGATCACTGCGTCTGAAGCAACACCCTATGGCTTGGCGAGAAAATCATAGCCTGATCCCCCCAACCTCTACGGCGATCTCTAGCCTCCTGAGCCCCACCCCGAGCTGGCTGAGCGGCTGGGAAAGTAATTAGTGCGGAAGTCATAACCTGCCCCTCTGTTGAACTGGACCTCCCAAGAGACGGGGACAATATCTCCTCACATGTCCAAACTCCCCACACTCGTAGCAACTCCAATACGTCAATGGTGGTGGATACTGAATCTGACCCCGAGAACTAGAATAGCTACTAGAAGAAATTGGCATAGATGAACCCTGAACTAATGGAGCACAGGATGAACTCTAAGACGGGACGACATTGAGAGATGACTGACCCGAACGAGCACTGTTTGAACCATAGCTAGCTAATGCACCATGATGAACCAGACGAGCCATCTGAGTGGGCCTATAAGGACGACCCCTATTGTGGTGGGACTGTCCTCCAGAAGAAACACCGCTGAAACCACCTGAACCACAAGGCCTCTTAGCCTTCTTCTCCTCACGCTCCTGACTACGGACCTGCTCTAGCCGCCTAGCAATATTAACCACCTTGTCAAACCTAGCACCTGATATAATCTCCCGAATAATGAGTAAGTGCAGTCCATAGTTGAGGCCATCAATGAACCTCCTAATCCTCTCCCTCTCTGTGGGAACCAACTAGATCGCATAACGAACCAACTCTAAAAATCTCATCTCATACTGGGTCACTGACATACCCTCCTGGCGTAGCTACTCAAACTGCCTAAGCGACTTCTCCCTGTGGGTCTCTGGAACAAACTTCTCTAAGATGAGAACTGAGAACTCATGCCACGTAAGTGGTGTAGTGCCGGCTAGGCTGATCAACTCATAGGCCTCCCACCATCTAAAGGCTGTGCCTGATAGCTGTAGTAAATGAGACTCCACTAGTCTCCATAATACCCGTCATGTGAAGGATCTGCTGGCCTCTATCTAAGAAATCTTGAGCATCCTCCGACTTAGCTCCACTGAACTCTGGAGGCCTAAGTCTCCCAAACTGCTCTAGTCTCTTCTGCTCCTCGTCACTCATAGGTGCACCAATAGGGGCCTGAGCTGCTGCAATCAGCTAGGCTGGTAGTACCCCCGGTGTTTGATGTACCTGAATTATACACTCTGGAGTATGGGCGGCGGGAGTCTGAGCACCTCCCCCGGCCTGAGAAGTGGCTGGTGCGGCCCGAACTGAAACCACCAGAGTAAGACTAGTGCATACAATCAATATCTGGGCCAGAGCCTCCTAAAGGCCTGGAATCACAATTGGGCACAGCTGGTGGCTGAGCTGGTCCCACTGGCTCAACCACGTCTGGTATCTGCTCCTGAGCTGGACCAACTAGTGGATCCACAGGTGCTGCTCTAGCTATTGTACGAGCAGCACCTCGGCCTCTACCGTGGCCCCAGCCTCTCGCGGCCCTAGCTAGTGGTACTGGTGGTCGTGCACATGATACAGTAGCATGTGTCCTCGCCATCTGTGAGAGAATATAATAATAAAAGTTTAGTTTCCGGAATCAACCAATTCACACTTCAAAAATACAAGAAAGTGAAGTTTCCTAATGGTTCGTTAGCCTCTCGAAGACAAGAACAGACGTCTCCTTACCGATCTGCAAGACTCTACTAAACCTACTCATAACTCGTGAGACCTATGTAACCTAGGCTCTGATACCAACTTGGCACAACCCAAATCTCAACATGTCGTGATGGCGCCTATTACAGTACTAGGAAAGCCAACAACCACAAATAACTATGCATTTTAAATTGAAAACATGACGTAATAAGTTTAACAGTGAAAAATCTCATAATAACCGATAAGAAATAACAACGACTCAAATACAAAATCCCCAAAATCCGGGTGACACCGAGTACATGAGCTACTAAATGTCAACACAGTCAAAACTTCTAATACAACCATCTGGAAAGATAGAACAGTGCTAAATAAACTGAAAAGGAGGAGAGTCGAGGTCTGCGGACGCCATAGCAGCTACATCATAAGTCTCCAAGCATGTAATGCTCTAAGTCTAGCAACCACCGAGTCCGGATGTACCTGGATTTGCACACGAAGTGCAGAGTATAGTCCAAATCCAGATAATAACATTACAGGTATGAATGGAAAATGACAGTAATAACTAAGAGAAATCTCATAATTAGTTTGTACACAATACCGAAATGTAGACATGCTTTCAAATTTAATAGTTTAAGCTCAACACTGATAAAATATACAAGTATGACTGATACGAGGAATGTTACATCTCTATATCAATATGTCAAATGTGCGTATCACATGTAATGCATCACAGTGATAAACTCATGTACTCACACACTTAGAGTACTTAATATGACCGTCACAACTCTCACTCATCATACTCAATCATTTAGAAATGTACGGTACATGCACTCACTGCTGGTATGTCAGACTCTAGAGGGGCAGATCCTACAAAAGCGCCAATATATAGCCAATATCGCCTGCTACGGCGTGCATTCCGATCCCATATTAATAGATAAATCCCATAAGGCCTGCTGGGCGTGCAGCCAAATCCTTAATAATAATATAGATAAAGCCAAGAAGGCTTGTTGCTATGTGCATCCCGATCCACAACCTCACTCACAGCACGGCTCTCAGGCACCAACTCAGTCATCAATCTCTCCAGTCTCTCGGACACACAAATCTCATGCCAATCAGCCCAAACAATGATACAATGTAACAATAAATGGCAATAGAGACTGAGATACGATATGCAAATGATGGATGTGACTGAGTACATAAGTACAATTTAAGCAAATAATTCAACAGCAAAAATAACCTCAGTGGGTCCCAACAGAACAAGCGTATGGCCTAAACATGATTTTTAACATGGATTGAAGCTCAATTACTCTAACATGTTGGAATTACATGAATAGCAACAAGATTTCATTACTACACGGTACCAGGGAAACAATCGAGTCACAGTTACCACGCTGCACGCCCACACGTCCGCCACCTAGCATGTGCATCACCTCCATACCAACCACGTATTTCAAGGATTCATACCCTCAAAACCAAGTTTAGAAGTGTTACTTATCTCAAACTGCGTAAATCCCTACTCCAACAAGCCCTTGCCTCGCAAATCGGCCTCCGAACGGCTCGAATCTAGCCACAAACAACTTAATACAATCAACTTGATTCCATACGACAAAGCTAATTTCTTTAACCAAAGTCGAAAGTCAACCCAAAACGGAATCCGACAAAATTTACAAAATCCGAACACCCATTCAATAACGAGTCTAACCATACCAAATCATCTGATTCCAATCTCAAATCGTCTTTCAAATCCTCAAAATATAGTTTATGAAGTTTCTACAATTTTTCCCAATTTTTCCAACCCAAAACACTAATTAAATAGTAAAAGCAATGATAGATTCATGTATGTTAACCAAATCCGAGTTAGAATCACTTACCCTAATCAACTCCTTGAAAATCCCTTCAAGAACCGCACAAAACTGAGGTCTCTAGCTCAAAGTATGAAAAATGGGTCCAAACCCTCGATTTTGAAATTTAACATCTGCTGCCCATATGTCCTTCTTCGCGAACGCAGAAAGTGCCTCGCATTCGCGAAGCACACAATCCTCAGCTGCCCAAAATCCTCCTATGCGAAAGCGAGACCTCCCTCGCGATTGCGATAACCAATGAACACAAGCCTACGCGAACGCGGACCAACTCCCCTGAACGTGAAGGCTTACAGGCATGGTGCCCCACCTGCCTCATCCTTCTACGTGAACATATGTTCCCTCCCGCAATCGTAATGCACAATCATCCTATACCTTCGCGAACACGTGGCCTTCTTTGCGAACGCGAAGAACAAACTTCACATGCCACCCAAATACACTTCGCAAACGCGAGATCTCTCTCGTGAATACATATAAGGAAACCAGTCACCAGAAAATTTACAGCTCTACAAGGCCCTGATGACCTCCCCTAAATGCCGACCTACAACCACCATAAGAACCACCCAAGTTGCCCGCGGTCCGGGCCTTGCTGCTACCCTCACGCTCCCTCTATTTTTTAGTTTACGATCCTCTGTAGCTTGAGAAAACACCACCATCTTCCCATAGTTTGTATCAGAATTCAAGGCAGCCATAGCGGCCTCATTAATAACCAAGGGGCTAAGGCCCTACACAAACCGGTGCACTCTTCCATAGTAGGCAACATGTGAATAGCATACATGGATAGGCATGCAAATTCCATATGGTACTCCCACACATTCATGCTACCCTACTTCAGGCTCTCAAATTCAGCGGCACAGGCCGCCTTAGTCTCGATAGGCAAGAAATGATCCATAAAAGCATCGGTGAACTAACTCCACCTCGCCGGAGGGCTCCCCTCATCACAGGACTCCTCCCACACCTCAAACCAAGAATAGGCCACCCCTTTCAGATGGTATGAGGCTAACTCCACTCCCTTCGTCTCAGTAGCACGCATAACTTGAAGTGTCTTGTGCATCTCATCAATGAAGTCCTGGGGTCCTCCTCAGGATCAGTACCTGTGATCTCTGGGCCTGGGAGGCCACTATCTGAGCCAACATCTGTATGGCTCTCCTAAGATCCCCATCAGAAACAGCAGAACCCGAAGCTGGAGCTGGAGGTGGAACTGGAATAACAGTTGGAGGGACCGTTGCACCCTCAGTAGGTGTAGGAACTGGTGCAGTCTGAGCAGGAATAGTGGATTCAGGCGATGTAGTTATTAGGGAAATGTCCTCACCCCTCGGGTGCTCACCCGCATCATCAAATCAACTGCCACTCCTAGGGTGACAGTGGCTCCTTGGCCAGTTCTTGCCTTCTTCCTAGGCGCCATGAACAGAAAGTTAGAGTAAAGCACGAGTTAAAGAAGGAACAATCTTACAATCAGCTTCATCGCACAATTGAGAACATCAGAGAAGGGTATTATTCCTAAATGCCCAAGTAGCCTCCTAATTATAGATGTGGTCGACAACACACCGATAAGAAGGATTCTACTAGCCACGGCTCCGAAACATCCTAGGACACTATAAAACCTTAAGCTCTGATACCAAGTTTGTCACGCCCCGACCTCGAGGAGCGCGACCAGTGCTCAACCGAGATAACCTGGCCGTGCAAGCCTGCTGGATTTCCTTCTACACAACTCACCCATAAATAAGAGAATATAAACTTCATTAATTAATACCACGAGGGTTCATGGACAACACTAATTCTATTACCATTAGATGCTTTATTTATATGTCTCCAAAACAATACATTTCACAACCATAGTTTACAGTGGAAGCATGAGGTACAATTACGGCAACTTTAGTTTAACTTTCTCAAACTAATACACAACCCACACTATGTCTACGGCGCCTCTGATAGATATAAAAGAGTACAATGATAGTGCCGGCGACAAGACTCCATCTATATCTCAAAACAGAATACACACAGAACAAAAGATGCACAACCCCAGAAAGAAGTGGGGCTCACCAAGTCAGCTGAGAGAAGAGTGTACCACTATCATTGGTCGATGTCTTCTGTTGTGGAACCACCTGCATCCATTAAAGACGCAGTGCCCCGGCAAAAGGAACATTAGTACATGTCGAATAGTACTAGTATGAAAACTAAACACCTATTCAAGGACTTGGAAATACAATATGAATTACGATGAGTTATGGTAACAATAGAAGGCTTAATAGCCGTTAAAGCCACATCAAATTTGGTAAGATCTTTCAATAACATTTACAAACTTCAAGTTGGGGATCCTCTACAACTATCTTTACACAGAGCGCCTCCGCCGCCTCACCCCAATGTATGCGGATGGAGGTGCAATAACAATACCTGGAACTCTACACAAAGCGGCCCTGCCACCTCCCCCAATATATACGGGTGGAGGTGTACTCACAATACTACAACACTACACAAAGCGACCCACCACCTCACCCCAGTATATGCAGGTGGAAGTGTACTCATAATATCACAACACTACACAAAGTGGCCCCGCCGCCTCATCCCAATATATGCGGGTGGAGGTGTACTCACAATATCACAACACTACACAAACAACTCACCCCAATATATGCGGGTGGAGGTGTACTCACAATACCACAATTTAGGGTCCCAAAACTATAATAGTTTGTACAAAAGAGTTCCCTTTCAAATCAACCATTTGGCACCTTTGGCCTTAGCAGTGTAAGTTCATAAGATTTCATCATATGAGAAATGAGTGCTAAATCACATTGATTTCATACAATACTTTCATCCCACAAAGAGTATAACATAATTAAGTCACAATAGACAATCTTTAACACATGAGGGTTTGGGCATGCTATGCAATTTGAGAATCAATTTACTATCTTGAACATCCCACATTAATGGTGTTTCAAGTATGAGTACACATGATAGAATTTTACAAGTGTTCGGAAATTCCGATACTAGAAGAAGAGTTAGCCTTCATACCTCGAAAGAGCTCCCCTTAATTCATTACACAGTTTCGAAAATCCTAGCAATCCCAATCTATTTTGAGACACAACAAAATTGAACAGACATTAGGAACATATTCATGGTCTCAGCTCATTTGAGCATTTTATCAAACACTAGATGTGTGAATTGGTTACAAAGTTCTTCCACAAGATTTCTTTCTCTTCACAACCTAATCTTTACCCATTAGGGCTCAACAATCTTCCACAAATCTTATTGGTATATGCATGTATATATAATACTCTCACACCCAAGAATCATACTCTCAATCAACCATCTTCTACCCAAATTCGAACTTGAAAACTAGGGTATGGAACCTTACCTCTTGGGTGACGATCTTGTGAGATTTCCTTGTTGGATTTCAAAGCTTGGACAAGATCTTGATGAACAAAACACTTGAGCTTCTTCCTCTCTCTAGAACACTCTCACTTATCTCTAAACTCATCAGATAATCGCCCAAAAATTAGCCCCAAAGGCTATTTATCAAAATGGGTTTGGGTTATAAAAATAAGAAAATGGACCCTCCGAACTCAGATTTGCGGTTGTAGAACTGACCGCAGAACAGTATGCGGTCCGCAGAATGGACCGCAAAATTGATGCCTAGAACTGGGCTGCAGTGGACCGGTTTCCGACCATTCTGCGGTCCATAGAGCACTTATGCGGCCGCAGAATGAATTATGTGATCGCAGAATGGGCGTAAAACAACTTTCAAAATTCAACAACTCCCTGCTCAACTCTGCGACCGTTATGCAGCCCGCAAAATGGTTCTGCGGTCGCGAAACAGACCGCAAAATTGCCTTCTTCTGTCAAATATTTTCACCTACTCCTCAGTGCATTCTTCAACCCAAAATGTCTGAACCCATCGTGGGTACAAACAACACCACAAAACCTTAAATTCCTTGGCAAAATTTTACGGGGCCTTACAAACAACACCCAATCGTAGGTACAATGAGGCATCGCTCCGAGTTTGTCTATACTCTGGCATTATTTTACATATCTTTGATGCAATTAATATTGTTAGTTTCAATTCCTTTAAAACAGGAGAGTAAAAAAAGTGTTGAAAACCATACACCTTATACTCTCCAACCTTCACAAATTATGCGTACCTGATTCTTGACTTTGTGCCAAGATACATTGGCAACCTGTCATGGGTCCGGCTTTCTCGTCCTTAACTGGACAAATCGGTCAAGTCTGGCCACTTAGGTCGCAGCTAACCAAAGATCTTTACGAAAAGATCATTTCCAAAAAGTCATATAATAATCATCTATATATCTTCCTATGTTGCTTCTCCAGAGGTCTCTCCGTGAGACATCAACCTCAAAATCTAAAATACTATTCTCTTTCCTTGAGGAAATTCAAAAAAATCCAAAACATCTTCCCTTTTATCTCTAGTCTTCCTTGAACTACATCAAACCTGATTCTCATTTCAATGAGTACGCAAACAATCTTCGAGTTCGATCACATTTTAAAAAAAGTCAAAAAAAAAATAATTAAGGACCATTCCGGGGTTCGGTCACATTTTATTTTTAAAATCAAAAATCAATCAAGGACCCTTCTCGAGTTCGATCTCATTTTTAAAAAACCAAAACATTTCCATCGTGCGTAGATTTCCATTTCATGTCTCTCCCATCGCGTGGAAATTTTAAATTTTTGCCACTCCCATCGTGCGGAGATTTTACATTCCCGTCAATGCTCCAATATCGTATCGGAATAGTACACAATTCGTCAAAGCTACAATAACACATCAGATCAGTAAATAGTCTGTCAGATTTTACATTCCTATCAATGCTCTGATATCGCATCGGGACGTTACACAGCCCGTCAAAGCTCCGATATCGCATCGGAATGGTAAATAGTCCGCCAAATTTTACATTCATGTCAATGCTCCGATATCTCATCGGAACGGTGCACAGCCCGTCAAAGCTCCATACCGCATCAGAACGATAAAATGTTTGTCAAATTTTACATTCCTGTCATTGCTCTGATATCGCATTGGAACGGTACGCAGCCCCTCAAAGCTCCAATATCACATCAGAACAGTAGACAGTCCGCTCAAATTTTACATTCCTAACAATGCTCCAATATCGCATCGTAAGGGTACACAGCCTGTCAAAGCTTCGATATCGCATTAGAACAGTAAACAGTCCGTCAAATTTTACAATCTAGTCAATGCTCTAATATCGCATCGTAACGTTACACAGCCCATTAAAGCTCAGATATCGCATCGAAACAGTAAACAGTCGGTCAAATTTTACATTCATGTCCATGCTCCGATATCGCATCATAATGGTACTACAGCCCATCGAATCCTCCCATTGCGTGGAGATTATTCAAATTTTACATTCTTGTTCATGCTCCGATATCGCATCGGAACGGTACTACAGCCCATCGAATCCTCGCATCACATGGAGACTAATTCAATATTTAATTTCCTGTCCATGCTTCGATATCAAATCGGAATGGTACTACAGCTCGTCGAATCTGTTACACCCCATGTTTTCATACGTAAGAGTACGTCGTAAGTCAATTGATGTAAGCTCAGAAATGAAATAATCTTTGCAAAGGTTATAAATTAAGTTAATCATGTTACCGTGGAAGTTACAAAATTTAAGATCATGAATGCCAATTACCAAGAGGGTTGGAAGGCATAGAAGCTAAACGAATTGAAGAAAATATGTTTCGTCGAAAGTCGACAAGTTGGAATGTTACATGTACTTTTGGGGTGAGGCTAGGGTTATTAACACTATGAGGTTATTTTATGAGTTATATTAGTCGTATGATAGTCTTGTGTTATGTTTTGAAGTCAAGCAAGTTGTGGAACAAAAGTTTGCAAAGGTCATCACAAGTTACATTCATAAATGTCTGATAATTAGGTCAAATATGGCTGAGATTTTCTACAAATATACTTGGAATTACGGGGTTATCTACCTACCAAATTGAAGATATACGAGTATAGTTTCCAACTCATTTAACCATTCATCGATGCGATATCATAATATAGAGATATATGCGTTTCCGCGAGACTGCGCAAGCAACTCCCATGGGACGCACAATGTCGGTGTAAAACTCTAGCTTGTATATAGGTCAATTATAAATCGTTTTAACTCATTTTTATCATCCAAAAAAAAGTTTCTAAACCCTCCTAAATGCTCTCCAAGGGTTCCTCCATGATTCTAGGGTGAAAACCTAAGATAAAAACATGAATCCCACGCTAGAAACCCCCGTGGTGCTTGCTAGATCGTAGTTCTTCATCTTGTGGTTGTTTTGGAGTTTCTTCAAAGTGAAGTAACCTCAGGTTTCGTGTTCTTGTTGATTAAGGTAATAATCAGTCCCTCCATCATAAATTTTAGATTTCCAAGGCGAACTACAAGTGTTTACACACCAGCTTGAACACCAAAAGTTAATTGGAGAAAAGAATACAACACCTATAGTGTTGTGGTGTCATTGGGAATAGTTGTGGGCTGTGCTTGGCTGGAATTTCGTGTTTTTTATACTCTTTTAGGTGAGTATAACATCCTACTACATGTACTTGAAGTTTTTTGTGTGTTGGTTGCATTATTTGAGCAAAATACTACAAGAGGAGACTTGAAATAATTTGAGATGTTATTGTTTTTAATGGACTGCTTTGGAAAGGTTGTTTCCATGAAATTTAAATGGTTGGATACCTTTGAAAATTACCTTCTTATGATTTTGTTATTAAAAAATATTGTCTACATGCCGAACTTGATGTTGGTACTGTGAATATGAAGGACAGCATAATAATGGAAAGTTGTATCTGTTGTTGTTGTTAGATTGTTGCGCTATTTGAGGGTGAATTAGGAGATGAATAGGAGGTTAGAAGTCATCCCATTGTACTTAATATCATTCTGGATATGTTTTTAATTTAATGAATGAATGACTTTGGGGTTAAAGGGTTCAAAAGGGATTCAATCCGAGCTTGCCATTTGTCGTGTTAAATAGTAGTTTTGTTGGTGATGTTTATGCACTTTTTATTGTGTGGCTTGATTTGTGTTGTGGTGATGAAAGTACATAGGTGAAGTTTGTATGGATTCGTGTTGGTTGATAAATTTGGGAAAGCAAGGAATACAGGATTGAAGTGCGACAAGAGGAGTTCGATGTGGTTATAGGACAGATTGTGATAAGGTATGTTAAGGCACTTCCTTCTTTCTTTTGGCATGACATAAGTTAAATGAACATAAATGATACGGTATTTCATAATGATCTACTCCTAGCAGCTAAGTCTATCCATGTTGTTCTTTCCTTATAAAGTTATTCTAAGCAAGTATGTACGATCCTTGAATCCTATTCCGGTTCATATTGATGGTATGGATGTCCATAATGTTCATCGAGTGTGCGACGACCTTATGTCACTCCGAAAGATTTAGAATGTGATTTCATGAGTCCAGTATGCATTATATATATGTATCTATTTTACTCTACCTAGTCGCGTTATAGTCGGCTGGGTACGGCACCTATTGTGCAACCACTGATTAGTTGGGTTTACCGAGCTCTACGTGGCCGGGTACAATTCTACCGAGCCTTATGATTGCCGAGTACGTTTTACCGAGTCTTCTTCGAGGCCGAGTATGATATGATGATGATGATGCCCACAGAGGCACTCAGATGTTACAGGTTGTATCTTCTCTATCTCTCTTTAAATTACTATTCTTATATATGCTTTCCTGTCTTACATACTCGATACTTTATTCATACTGACATCCCTTTTGCTCGGGGATGCTGCATTTCATGCTCGCAGGTCCCGATAGACAGGTTGGCATTCCTCCTAGTAGGCTATTAGCTCAGCGGAAGGCGTTGGTGCACTCCACTTGCTCCGGAGTTGCTATTTGGTCAGTATGCTTTGAACATGTATTAATTGGTAAGGCGAGGCCTTGTCCTGGCCTTTATGATGTTTATGTACTCTTAGAGGCTTGTAGACGTATGTCATGTATATGGATGATTGTATGGCCTTGTCGGTCTATGTTTTGAGTGTACAAATGATCATTTCTGTCTTATAGGCCCGTATGTCACATGTGTAAGTTTGTATACCATTTTGGGTCATCCTATGTCAAGTATTCCCTTATGTTTGGTTCTTGTTATCTCATGACGTCCTTTCTAGCTCATTTACCCACGATAGTATGATAAGAAGAATACGTTATGTTGGTACTCGGCTGATTTAGGCACCGGGTGCCCGCGCGGCCCTTCGGTTTGGTTGTGACAAAATTAGTATCAGAGCAGTTTCGTCCTACAGAATCTACAAGCCGTGTCTAGTAGAGTCTTGTTTCATGGGTATGTTATGCACCACGCTTATAAGTAAGAGGCTACAGGGCATTTAGGACTGTCACTCTTTCTTCTTACTCTAGATCGTGTAGGAGAGCTCAATTGTAAGAATTCAAACTCCTAAATTCCATTTTATTCGTAATACAACGATACCTACATCCAGAAAGACGGTTGGTAAGAGATCGAATGTGGCTGTGGAAGAGTTTAGTCAGAGGAACTCGATTTTGCATCATGCTTATGATGAGTAAATGTGAGGTCTTCAGCAGATCATGTGTGTGCTAAAATGTGTACACTTCTTTATAAGGAGCCCTAAGGCATGAATATTTATCCACCCATATGGTAAAAACAAACGATAAAATCAGAAGGTAGATACAAAGTTTCAACAAGTAAAAGAAGCAAGGTGGAGAAGTGTACGAGGTACCCAGTTAGTGAAGATTATCAGTATTTACAATTCAGGCGGAGAAATATAAGCATTTTGAGTTACCTTCAATAGTAACAAAGGTATGTATAATTGGCCACACCCATCTTAGTTATGCCCTATGGGAGCTAACAGATATTGTTTAAGATAAGGATGGGATATCAGGATCCAGCTGGGGTTTGAGTAACATAAAATTATGGATGGATTGTTAGCATTAGCTGACATTTCCGAAGAATATTGTTAACGTGGTAATATTTCTCCTTGTGAGACACCCCGATGGTGCACTCTAGAATAGTACATTTAGATATGAATACTAGAATGTCCAGAAAAATTTAGAAGAATGGAACTAGAATCCTAGAAAGGATAATATTTACCTTTGCATGGCTCCCGTCCCTAGTAAAGAGAGAATGCTAGGCGACCCAAAGAGCCAGTGGATGGAGCAAGGGGAGCTAAAAGCAAAAGAATGTTTTGTTGAAGTTTTCAGAATAGGGTGATTGATAGAAATATTAGCAGGAAAATACGAAGAGAGTAAATGAAGCATTATGAGTAAGATGTGATAAATGGGTGATAATCAAAATATGACACGATGACATAGTCTATAATCAGTGAAGGAAAAGACAAGAGGTGACAGGCCTTGAGACAATAGAAGAGTATAGGCAAAAGGTCATATCCTCATTTCGAGAAATAAATTGGTGACTCCAACGTGATTACCAAAAGGCTAAGTTAGACCCCCCATAGTAATAGAAATTAGTATGGTCTAGTAAACAAGATAAAACCTAACATGAATTAGGGACCAGAGGATTTGATAATAGTCGACAATGTGAGAATTTTAGAGATTGTGTTCCAACAATAATAGAATGGACAACAGAAGAATAACCTTTAAAGGTCATTTAGGAAGATGCTTCCCTAAAGCAAGCACTGTGAGTAGAGTTAAGCTTAAGGGAGTGCCAGTTACACTAGGTGTCACCATCATGCGTAAGACATTCAGTTATCCTTGGTAAAGAAGGGTTACCGCAATGCGAGTAAGATGTTAGTGAAGATGTGAAAAGACACCAAAGATGATGAGGTAACTATGGAATAGAAAAGGAAGAATTCAGTGAAAAGGTGAAAGGAATGAGATTGGATTTATTCAGACCCTACAGATATGTTACGACTCTAAAACGTTATCAAGCACGCGGGAGAGAGGCAGTAAGAGTTCCCGCACCAGATGTTATTCATAAATAAGTGCGAATGAACACTTGATACATAAGGATCCAGTACGAGAGGTAAGTTAAGACAAAGAAAATAACCCAAAAAAGAATACATGAAATATACATATGAGAATGGACCAACGAGTAGTTAGTAGTTGATTCAGGAAGAGTCTAGTTATGGTTAGACAAGAAGATACATATATATCAACAAATCATGCAAGATAAACATAGTGAAACCCGACATAGGGAATTCAGTCTCGCAGATATGATGACATCGTGATCCTTGAGAAATATTCAGATAGGAGTTGGGGTAGTTAAAGGTACGATTTAAGTGTTCGGAAAAAAAAAGTAACACTGGGGAGATAGTCAAAATTTTAGTTCATAAGCTACTACGAGCATAAGGGCGCGGATGTAAGTAATAAGGATAATTATAGGCGAGTAAGAACATCAAAAATTCCTTCGAGTATACGATGTAATAAGCTCGCAGCTTTACCGGAGTCAGAGAGTCTCCACTAAGTACTACAACAAAAGACTAGCTAAGGAAATGAGGAAAAAGGCTTCGACCTAAGCATAGTGACCTAAAGAAGAAATGGTCTTGTACCAGCAGTCTCACTACAACATCATATGCACTCCATAAGAAAGTGGCACCTATCGTGACTAATGAGCTAGAAGTAAAAATCAAAAGTAATATTCGAGATCATATGGGTTGCATGGAATTCCAATATGCGTCGGCACTAAGATAAGCCAATATTCATGCAACAAGTGGAAAAACGACCAGGAAGAGTAATTGCTTACATTTCCAGACAACTGAGAAGGCACAAAAGGAAATCTATGGTGCTAGCAAGTTAAAGGAAGATTGTGAGTAGTATAAATAGATATGTGTAGGTCGTAAGCTAAATTATGGTAGAGCGACAAGGTTTTAGGTGGATAGGAGTAAGGATAAGAGAAAGGGAGGGAGAAGCTGACAAGAATAGGTAAGGCCTCGGAATTAAGCCCATCAAAACAAGAGAGTTGATGGTTTCCCTAAGTTATAGAAAGCTCTATATAGCCTGAACGAACTCGGAGGAGTTTAAGACTAGGAGCATATAGAAGAGATGGAATAATGCCCTAGTAGTAGAATAAGGGTGTAATTGCGATACATAAGAGGATGACATTTAGGCCTTTGATTGGGTTGATTCAAAGAAAGGGGATTTCATGAATTGTACAGGATTAAAATACCCCGATAAGGTGAATCACGTTGGGAAGCTATGAAATACAATTATTGAAGTATAGTATTGTCCCTAAGTGGATCAGACAAATAACTCCAGATGTTCCCTGATGAGACATGAGCCCTCGTGACAATATATTACATAAGTGGTTTCAAGTTATCCGTGGTAGATTATAGATCAACATTAAGGTGAATCAATAACAGATGGATCAATGTTCCAAAGCATGAGATGAGATTAGGCTGTCATTCTTAAGATGAACAGTAATGAGGAAACATTAAGGGACTTAGATTTATACATATAGGATAAGCAGCGAGAGAGTAACTTGGAGTTGGGTAGCAGACCTTGATAATAATAAATAGAAGTAAGTGTTATGGTATAGTATAAGCTACCTAGATGTAGTAAAGCCATAAGCATAGATAAATGAGGCTATGAAACAAGATATAGCAATAGTCGTAAGTTTGACAAGTACCGAGCGAAGAACTTCAGTACACCTATAGATGTCAGAGGGACAGCTCGTAACGTTTTGTATATGTTCCCAAAGTAAGGCCTGGAGATTGGCTAAAAGCTGGAAGAAATAGGAGAGAACAGTCGCATAGGAGCACATACAAGGACAAAGTCGTACATGCTGCATGACAGAAGGCAGCAACAGTTACAAGATTGGAAGAATTCCAACAACAAGTCGTGGTGCGAGAAAGAGGCCTAAAGGGTGGAATGCCCTGGCCTTTGGATTTATTCACAGAAAAGTTGCCTAAATGGAAAGGATAGTATTAAATTATTCGTAAGAGCTATGGGTTATGAGACTGATAAGCGCATCAGTCAATATTCGACGACGAATATTCCAAAGGGGGGAATGATGTTACACCTCATGTTTTCATCGTAAAAGTACGTCGTAACTCAATTGATGTAAGCTCATAAATAAAATAATCTTTGAAAAGTTTACTAAGTAAGTTAATCATGTTACTGTGGAGGTTACAAATATTTAATATCATCAATACCAATTACCAAGAAGGTTGGAAGGCTTAGAAACTAAATAAATTGAAGGAAATAAGTTTCGTCGAAAGTCGACAAGTTGGAATGTTATAACATGTACTTTTGGGGTAATACTAGGGTGATTAACATTATAAGGAGGTTATGTTATAAGTTATTTTAGTCGTATGATAATCGTGTGTTATGTTTTGAAATCAAGCGAGTTGTGGAACAAAAGTTGGCAAAGGTCATCACAAGCTACATTCATAAATGTACTGAAAATTAGGTCAAATGTCGTTGAGATTTTCTAAAACATATACTTGGAATTAAGGGTTTATCTACCTACCAAATTGAATATCTAAAAGTACAGTTTCCAACTCATTTAACCATTCGTCGATACGATATCGGAGTAGAGAGATATATGCGTTTTTGCGAGATTGCACAAGGAGCTTGTATTTCAGTCAAATTCTAAATCGTTTTAACTCTTTTTTCTCGTCCAAAACAGCTCCTAAACCCTCCTAAATGTTCTCCAATGGCTCCTCCATGATTCTAGGGTGAAAACCTAAGATAAAAATATGAATCCAACCCTAGAAACCCCGTGGTGCTTGCTAGATCGTAGTTCTTCATCTTGTGGCTGTTTTGGAGGGTTCTTCAAAGTAAAGTAACCTCAGGTTTCTTGTTGTTCTTGTTTATTAAGGTAATAATAAGTCCCTCATTCATATATAAATTATATTTTTAAGGAGAACTACAATTTTTTACACACCAACTTGAATACTAAAAGTTTATTCAAGAAGAGAATGCGACACCTATAGTCTTTTCATTAGGAATAGTCGTGGGCTGTGATTGATGAAATTTCGTGTTGTTTCTACTGGTTAAGGTGCGTATAACATGATACTACATGTACTTAAAGTTTTTTGTGTGTTGGTTGCATCATTTGAGCAAAATACTACAAGAGGAGACTTGAAATAGTTTGAGATGTTATTGTTTTTAATGGACTGTTTTGTGAAGATTGTTTCCATGAACTTTATATGGTTGGAAACCTTTGAAAATGAATTTATTATGATTTTTTTATTATAAAATATTGTCTACATGTCAAACTTGTTGTTGGTACTGTGAATATGAAGGTAAAGGACAACATAACAATGGAAAGCTGTACTTGTTGTTGTTGTTAGACTATTGCGCTGTTTGAGGATGAATTAGGAGATGAATAGGAGGTTAGAAGTCGTCCCATAGTACATGCTGGATATGTTGTTAAGTTAATGAATGAATGACTTTGGGGTTAAATGGTTCAAAATGTATTCAGTCTGAGCTTGCCCTTTGTCGTGTTAAATCATATTTTCGTTGGTGATGTTTATGCATTTGTTGTTGTGTAGCTTGATTTGTGTTGTGGTGCTGAAAGTTTATAGGTGAAGGTTTTATTGGTTCGTGTTGGTTTATGGACTTGGGAAATCAAGGAAAACAGGATTAAAGTGCGACGAGAGGAGTTCAACATGGTTATAGGACAGATTGTGATAAGGTATATTAAGGCACTTCCTTCTTTCTTTTGGCATGATCTAAGTGAAATGAACGTAAACGATACGCTATTTCATAACGGATCTACTCCTAGCAACTAAGGCAATCCATGTTGTTATTTTCTTATAAAATTATTCTAAGTATGTATGTATGATCCTTGAATCCTATTGCGGTTCATAATAATGGTTGGATGTCCATAATGTTAACCATATGTGCGACGACCTTACGTCACTCCGAAAAGTTTAGAACGTGATTTCATGAGTCCAACATGCATTACATATATGTATCTATATTACTCTATCGAGACACGCTATAGTCGGCCGCGTAAGGCACGTATTGTGCAACCATACATCAATTGGGTTTACCATGCTCTACGTGGCCGGGTATGATTCTACCGAGCCTTATGATGGCCGGTTACGTTTTTACCGAGTTCTCTTCGATGCTGGGTATGATATGATGACAACAATTCCCACAGAGACGTATGTTTTAAAAAGCATATGTATCATGCATTTCATGTCAGTCACCCTCAGAGGCACTGAGATGTTACAGGTTGTATCTTCTCTATATCTCTTTAAATTACTATTCTTATATATGCTTTTCTGCCTTACATACTCGGTACTTTATTCGTACTGGCGTCCCTTTTTCCTGGGGAGGCTGCGTTTCATGCCTGGAGGTCCCAATAGACAGGTTGGCAGTCCTCCTAGTAGTCTATCAGCTCAGCGGAAGGTGTTGGTGCACTCCACTTGCTCTGGAGTTACCTATTTGGTCACTATGCTTTGGACATATATTGATTTGTATGGTGGGGCCTTTTCCTGGCCTTTATGATGTTTATGTACTCTTAGAGGCTTGTAGATATATGTCACGTATATGGATGATTGTATGGCCTTGTCGGCCTATGTTTTGAGTGTACAAATGATCATTTCGGTCTTATAGGCATGTATGCCACATTTATAAGTTTGTATACCATGTTGGGTCGTCCTATGTTGGGTATTATCTTATGCTTATTTCTGGTTATCTCACGGCCTTTCTAGCTCATTTACCCATGATAGTATGATAAGAGGGAAATGTTACGTTGGTACTCAGTTGAGTTAGGCACCGGGTGCCCGTCGCTGCCCTCCGATTTGGTCGTGACAGAATCCTCCCATTGCGTGGATACTGATTCAATCTTCACTTTCCTGTCCATGGTCTGATATCGCTTTGAAATGGTAACTACAAAGCACGTATTACCTCAATGCTCCGATATCGCTTCAGAACGATAACTACAAAGCCCGTCTAACTTTCAATGCTACGATATTGCATCGGAACGGTAACCACAAAGCCCGTTTACATTCAGTTCTCCCTATCAAAAATCACAAAAAATGATTAATTCAAAAATTCAAAATATTAAAATTAAATGAAAATCAAAAAATATTTTCTTTCCAACCTTCTTGAACTATGCTTGACCTGATTGTCATTTCAATGAGATACGTAGGCAACCTTCGGGTTCGGTCTCATTTTTCGAAAACCAAAAAAAAAAGATGATCATTAAGTCCAAAAATTCAAACAATATATGTATTGTCGAAATTAAAATATATATACTCCTAGCATAGTTAGGAGTGTGTATGGGAAAGAACAAATGTTTAAATAGTATGATAGTGAGGATCAGCTTTGGGTAAACCATAGACTCTTGTGGTACCTCTCAATTATACCCTAGTGACACTTGAAAAATCTCATGCTAAGAGTTAGGTAGGAACAAATCCAACCTCATCGCTTCATGTGCATTGTGAGGTGACCCTAGATTAAAATTCATTGCAATATATTGTAGATCTAGAACAAATCCTCAGTAACACTTGGTTTGGAAAAGGATCGTAGGCCTTCTTTGACCCGTTTGAGCCTTTCAAGCCCACCAAATGACATAAATCCCTAGCATACTCCCTTTGAGCCTTAAGCCTTCTCTTGGCCAACCACGTCTTACCCTATACCTTTTCTTGTGCTAAATGCACTATCGTCTCTTAGCCCGGCCTCCTCGAGCGCACTGGAAACGTGTAACTTTGGACGAAGACTAAAGTGAAGGCGTCAAGCATGAGAAGGCGAAAGATGCAAAGTCCAAGACAATTAAAGACATGACTTCAAGAAAATAAAGAAAAAAACTCTGCAAATTCAAAAGGAGGATTCAACAGGGAGGAGAAAACTTCCGCAAATTCAAAAAAAAAAGAATCCAATGAAAAGGAGAAAACTCCACAAATTCAAGAGGAGGAGCTCCAACAAATGAAGGAAAAACTTCTACAAAGCAGGAGAAACTTCAAAAGGAAAAAAGGAAGAAAAAAAAAGAAAGAAAAAACCTCTAAAAAGGGAAGAAGAATCTCCTACAAGTTCAAAAGAAGTCAAAGCAAAGAAAGGGACATCGAGCTAACAAGATCAAGTGCCGAAGCATGGTTTGAACACCGAAGGCACGGACACAGTGCAAGGCTCAAGGAGGGATTAGTCACTTTATCCCAAATGAACATCCTACCTTATCCCAAGCCTACATTACAAGCCGATAACAAAGCCCTACATGATCTTATTCCAGCTATTCTCACATTAGTGGATACTTACATAAAGGTCAAGCATATGATATCTTAACTGCATAAATTGAACATCTTTTTGAGTGTCAGTGTGCTTCGCAAAAATTTCCAAAGTCAAAATACAAAAATACTTCAAATATGTGCGAAAATTAGGACTTTCTTTGTAGTGAGGCACTCGAAACATGAGGATAAGCAGAATTCAAAACCTTTGATCGAGCAAGACGAACAAATCTTATCAAACTTAGGTATACATGAGGTATCACTCGAGGCTATAGGAATTACTGTATAGGATAAAATTGGTTCATATTAAATACTCATATAATAGAGCGAGACAGATGGAAATCAAGATCGGGGCAGTAGTTTCGGTTCGCACCGGAAGCCCCCCAAGGGAATATTGCTAATGAAGACAAATGAATGCTTGCCATATGATAGTATTCAATGAAGAATATTCTACACTATTAAATACATAGTCTTTTATAGAGAATATGGCATTCATGGCATGTCGTTACACATTCTTCAATAGCCCCCATAATTGTCATTTAAGAAGGACTTGATCCTAGGACCTTGTTCCCTAAATGCTCCAGGAACCAGGCTATTCGCTGTCATATCTCGATTTCAATGCTAAGTCTTGCATTTTATTTAATTTATTTATCATTTTGGGATCAAATCGATTCGGATGTCTATAAACCACGTTACAAATTCAACAGTACCATTTTACCTGTAAACAGCTTGACGCCCACCGTAGGGCTTAGACAGTTGCATAATTGTATTGATCCTTGCATCTATTACTAACCTATTTAATTCATTGTTTCTTAGCGAAAAATCATTAATAATGGAAAATAATAATGTCAACATCACGCTCAATAGCTTTAAACAGTAAAATTGGTTCATATTAAATACTCATATAATAGAGAGAGACAGATGGAAATCAAGACTGGGGAAGCAGTTTCGGTTCGCACCGAAAGCCCCCCAAGGGAATATTGCTAATGAAGACAAATGAATGATTGCCACCGGATAGCATTCAATGAAGAATATTCTACAGTATTAAATAAATAGTCCATTATAGAGAATATTGCATTCATGGCATGTCGTTACACATTCTTCAATGGCCCCCATAATTGTCATTTAAGAAGGGCTTGATCCTAAGACCTTTTTCCCTAGGTGCTCCCGGAACTAGGCTATTTGTTGTCTTATCTCGATTGCAATGCTAAGTCTTGCATTTTATTTAATTTATTTATCATTTTGGGATCAATCGATTCGGAAACCACGTTACAAATTCAACAGTACCATTTTACCTGTAAACAGCTTGGCGCCCACCGTAGGGCTTAGACAGTTGCATAATTGTATTGATCCTTGCATCTATTACTAACATATTTAATTCATTGTTTCTTAGCGAAAAATCATTAAAATGGCAGATAATGATGTCAACATCACGCACAACGTTGAGGCCTAAGGAAATCAGTTTGAACATGAAGATTCAACCAACGATACCCGCAACGAGGGGGATGAGGCCACGCCGGTCCATGTTGGGCAATATCCATGACATGTTCGGGAGGCAACTCCTGATGATGATGAAGACGAGCATATTGCAGAAACAATGAGAATCCTGAGGGAACATAAAAAGCTATTATGGGTCATCTCTCGCGACAGGATTAGGTCATGATAGAGTTGAGGCAGGCTTTGTTGGGTGCTTCCAACAACGCAAATGGAAGATAACCAGTTCCTCCCAGTGCTCCCACAAATCAAATAGCACAAAGGGTTGATAACGACACCTCGAGGGTTGAAGTCGGCTCCAACAGGACCAGGGGGAATGGCAGCAGATCCGGTAACAATAACGAAAATGATCCCTTTAACACCGAACTCATTCAGTTTATGAGGGAAATAAACGCTCGAATGGATCAAATCCCAGCGCACTGCCAGTGTTGAAAAGACCGGACTTAAAGAAATACACCCAGTTGCCGTTCAAACCAAGCGCAGCACCGGAGTTGATCCTTAAGTGATTCAAAATGCCAACCGTGCCAAAATATGATGGGACTTAGGATCCTCAGGAGAACATCACCACCTATACAATGGCGGTGAAAGGAAAAGACTTAGCTCCGCACGAGATTGAACCAGTCTTATTGAAGAAGTTTGGGTAGACCCTCATGAAAGGGGCCCTGACATGGTATTCACTTTTACCCGAACTCTCAATAGATTCCTTCGAGATCCTTGCATATTCTTTTATCAAGGCCCATGCCGGGGCCAGGCAGGTACAGGTCCGAAAGGACGACATATTCAAAATTGTGCAAGGAGGGTCCGAATTGCTGCGGGAGTTCATGACCAGATTTCAGAGGGAAAGGATGCTACTACCGACCGTGCCGAACGAATGGGCAGCTAAAGAAGTTACTAAAGGGCTGAATCTGAGGAATTCAGACGCTTTCCGAAAATTGAAAGAAAGTCTGCTCGAGTTCCAAGCAACAACATGGGCAGATGTCCACAACCGCTACAAGTCGAAGATAAGAATAAAGGATGACCAGCTCGGTTTCCGGCGTCAACCAAGGGTCGGGACTTAGAAAAGAATGAGGCGAAATTGAAGGATAATTTCGACGCAAATTGACGGTCTTCTAGAGGTTAGGTTTTGCCCTACGAAAGGGGCCAAAGGACGCGGCAGAGATTTTTGATCGGCGGATAGATTTACTACCGATAGGAGAGCAGATCGTGGTCGGAATAACAGATCATTGCAGGACAAAGAGGTACCGGGCTCCCGGGATTCCACCTACCCCAGATTGTTCGAATAGTGGAATTGATATCGGTGATGAGGAACATTAAGGAAGAACGGTTCCCGAGGCCGATGAGATCCAACCCTAGTCAGGGGGATCCTAATTTATGGTTTGAGTATCATGGGACCAACGACCACCGGACTGGGGATTGCCAACATCTGCACAAAGAGGTGGCGACATTGCTAAAAAACGGACATCTCAGAGAATTCTTAAGCAACCGAACTAAGAACAACTACGGCCACAACTGGGATAACATAGAACCCTCAAAAGCAAGAGAAGATCCTCCTCGTCTGATGATCAACATGATTTTCGAGGGGAACAAGATTAATGGTGTAACCTTTTAGGCAGCGAAAAAGACAAAGGTATCAGTGAACCATAGCAAGAGACTACTGGATGTCGCCGAGGACGATATCACCTTCACGGAGGAGGATGCAGATGGACTCCTACTTCCGCACAATAATGCCTTAGTAATTTCTCTTAGTGTTTTAGATTTTAAAATTAAATGTGTTTTGGTGGACCCAGGGAGTTCAACCTATATTATCCAATGGAGAGTGTTGGAACAAGCCAAGCTAACTGGAAGCATCATTCCGGCCACAAAGCTCCTCGCTAGGTTAAATTTAGCAAGCGTGACAACCCGAGGGGAAATTCTGCTGCCCACGAATGCTGAGGGGGTAATGAAGATGACCGTTTTTAAAGTAGTATACGGCAATATGGGCTGCAATATTATTCTTGGAAACCATGGCTACACAAGATGAAGGTTGTGTCATCAACATACCATCAACTTCTGCAATTCCCAACTCCGGAGGGAATTAAGCAAATAAGAGGAGATCAACCAGCAGCGAGGGAGATGGACACGATCTCCGTTTCTAGTAGCAAAGGAAAGGAGCATGCGACATAGGAATTACAGGAACCGACGCCTCTTCCCGAGCCGAACAAAGTCAACAAGGGGGAGGAGTCGTCGGAATCCTATCAGGTACCAAGATATTTCCAGGTACCAAAAGAAATGGATGCAACCAAATCCACAACGGAAGAACCCGAGCAAGTCGCATTGTTTGAGAAATTCTTGAAGAGGAAGTTCCACTTGGGGACAGGATTAAACCCCGAGCTTAGGCGAGGATTTATAGAATTTCTTAAATTTAACATTGACTATTTTGCGTGGTCGCATGCGGATATGACAGGTATTCCGCTAGAGGTGATCGTGCACAAGTTAAGCTTGGATAATAACCACCCTCTGGTAAGGCAGAAGAAACACCCTGTTGTCGAGGTCAGAAACAAATTTGTCAAAGAAGAGGTAACTCGATTGCTTGATATCAGTTCAATCCGAGAGGTAAGGTATCCTGACTGGCTAGCTAATGTAGTTGTAGTTCCAAAAAAGAATAATAAATTTTGCATGTGCATATATTATAAGGATCTGAATAACGCGTGCCCAAAATAATCGTTCCCATTGCCAAACATTGATCAAATGATTGATGCGATGGCCGGGCATGAGTTGATGAGTTTCCTCGATGCCTATTCTGGGTACAACCAAATCAAAATGAACCCGAAGGATCAGGTCAAAACTTCGTTTATAACAAACTTTGGCACATATTGCTATAATGTGATGCCTTTAGGGCTTAAGAACACCGGAGCCACTTATCATATGCTTGTGAATAAAATGTTTGAAAAAAACATAGGGAAAACCTTGGAAGTTTACATAGATGATATGTTGGTTAAGTCTTTGAACACAGGTGATCATCTTAAACACCTACAAGAAACCTTTAACATTCTAAGGATGCACAACATGAAGCTTAACCCAGAAAAGTGTGCATACGGAGTCAGCTCCGGTAAGTTCTTAGGGTTCTGGGTGTTAATAAGGGGGATCCAAGTCAATCCCGATATGTCATGACCCCAATTTCCCTCCATAATGTCGTGTTGGTACCTAGTCTCTAAGACTAGGTAAGCCTAACATTCATGCAGAAATAACTAAAATAAAGATTAAAGTCTAAATAACTCAACCTAATATGAAGGAAACTCCGTAATTCAACATAGCAACTCTCCAAACCCTGCGAATACAAGTCACAAGCTCTATATAGTAGTACTAAATATCCCTATACATAATGTCTGTAAAAGGATAAGGAAATAGAATAGTCTAGGTAGAGGAGGACTCCAAGGCCTGCGGACGTCGGCAGGTATACCTTGAAGTCACCGAAGTTGAGCTCTCACAAGTGCCTGGACTGGTAGGAGGTATCTAGATCTGCACAAAAAGATGTGCAGAAGCGTAGCATGAGTATACCACAACAGTACCCAGTAAGTGCCAAGCCTAACCTCGGTAGGGTAGTGATGAGGTCAGGTGAAGGCCCTACTAGAATAAATAAGAAACATGACGAATAATTTAACGGTGCAATAATAATAACAATGGAAATGAAACAAGTAAGGAATATGCCAAAATTAACTACATAGAATCAAGGCAAATAATGCATCACGGAAGAAAACAAGAAATGTTAAGTCAAGGAAACAAAACAACCAAACACAAGTGAAATAATAGAGAAATACCAACAAGAGTCACTACCGAGGTACCGCCTCGTAGTCTTAAATCACAAAAGTAATCCACAATCGTTCCTTATATCACCGTGGGAGCCTTGCATTTAGTTTTGAAAATCATTTTTCCTGAAATAGCATCCGGCGTTTTAGCCCACCTTATCACACCGCGTGGCTTCAAGTAGTTCCCCTACTAGCAACACGCGTATCAAGCCCACCTAATCTCACCGCATGCGTTTCAACCCCAAAACCTTATACCACCGCATGCTTATCAATATCACAACGCATCACAAATCGCACCTCAAGTGCGCAATATCACAACTTGCCAAAAAAATCAACAACAATGGTGTTTTCACAATAAATAGCCCATTGCTCAACAACAATGTACACAAGAGTCTCGACAAGAATAACGGGAAGTGAATAACTCAACAAGAATATTATTTTACAACTTAACACTTTACCTGAATGTGAATCATGGCCTTTATATCTCAATACCAATTTTATCAACAAGATATTTCAAGAATAACAACTTCAAGTAGAAAATTACATAATGAATATGGAATAAAGGAAACAAGAACTTCAACAAAACATGTAGAGCAATTAACAAGTAAGAGATAAGACAAGTAGAGCATGCGAAATAGACTACTGATGATGAAATGATGAATATAACGTGTTAAGATAACTCAATTAAGGCATGAAAGGAATCGACATGGCTAAAACCGGTAGATTTCTACATTTAGCCCGTGTACACTCGTCACCTTGCGCACACAGCTTTCACACATCATAATTATCACAAAACAACACCAATCCTAAGGGGTAATTTCCCCCACACAAAGTTAGGCACGACACTTACCTCAAAACATGCTAACTCAATCCACTAGTAGGCCTTTCCCTAGATTATCCAACTCCGAACGGCTCGAATATAACCAAAGCAACTTCATACTATAAATATAACCTATAGGAAACTATTTCGAACAATAAAGTTGCAATCTTTGCAAAGAAATAAAAAGTCAAATCAAAAAGTCAACTAGGGCCCGCGTCTCGGAACCCGACCAAAATTACAAAATTCGAATACCCATTCGATAACGAGTCCAACCATACAAGAATTACTCAAATTCGACCCTCAAATTGCCTTTCAAAATCCCAAAATTTAGTCTCAAAAGTTTTCATAAATGTTTCCCCAAATTTCCAACTCAAATCACTAATTAGATGATTAAATTAACAATAGATTCATGAAACATAGTCTAATTCGGGTTAAATTCACTTACCCCAATGATTTCCTTGAAAAACTCTCGAAAAATCGACGCCGAGCTCTCTAGGTCCAAATTATGAAAAATAAGATGAAACCCACGTATTGAAACTTTTATTCTACTGCCCAGTTGCCCTCTATCTCAATCGCGTACAAAGACTCGCGATCGCGTAGCACAATTGTCCCGTGCTCGGTCTCCAAAGTTGCCTCATCGACTGATTGACCCCTCCACTGAACCTTCACTGAAGCAATGTTCTTCGACCTCAACTTTCAGACCTGCCTGTCCGAAATGGCCACCGGCTTCTCAACATAAAACAAATCCTTGTCCAACTGGACTGAGCTGAAATCCAGCATATGAGACGAACCACCATGATACTTCCGGAGCATAGAAACATGGAATACTGGATGAACTGCAGCTAGACTAGGTGGCAGTGCAAGTTTGTAGGCCACCTCTCCAATCCTCTCAAAAATCTCAAAAGGTCTGATATACCTAGGGCTCAACTTGCCGTTCTTCCCAAACCTCATAACACCCTTCATGGGCGAAATCCGATGTATGACCCGCTACCTAACCATAATACAACATTGCGAACCTTCCGATCCGCATAACTCTTCTATCTAGATTGGGCTGTGGGAAGCCGATCCTGAATTAATTTAACCTTCTCCAAAGCATCCTGAACTAGGTCAGTACCCAATAGCCTAGCCTCGCTTGGATCAAACCAACCACCGGAGATCGACACCGCCTCCCATACAAGGCCTCATACAGAACCATCTGAATGCTTGACTGCTAGCTGTTGTTGTAGGCAAACTCTGCAAGCGGCAAGAATCGATCCCAAGAGCATATCCTCCAATATCTAAATGGTACGCTCGGACTGTCTATCCGTCCGAGGGTGGAATGTTGTGCTCAACTCAACCAGCGTGCCAAACTCACGTTGTATGGTCCTCTAAAATCGTGATGTAAAATGTATGCCCCGGTTAGATATGATGGATACTGGCATGCCATGAAGTCGGACAATCTCACAAATATAAACCTGAGCCAGCTGCTCTGAAGAATAAGTAGTCACCATTGGAATGAAATGAGCCGACTTGGTCAACCTATCCACAATCATCCATACTGCATCATACCTCTTTTGAGTCAGTGGGAGCCCAACAACAAAATCCATAATAATCTGCTCCCATATCTACTCTGGAATCTCTAGCCTCTGAAGCAATCCACCTGGCCGTTGATGCTCATGCTTCACCTGCTGACAATTTAGTCATCAAGCTACATACTCCACTATGTCTTTCTTCATTCTCCTCCACCAATAGTGCTGCCCTAATCCTGGTACAACTTGGCAGCACCCGGATGAATGGAGTATCGCAAACTGTGAGCCTCCCATAGGATCAACTCACGCAAACTATCTACATAGGGCACACATAGCCGATCCTGCATCTGTAACATATTGTCATCCCAATAGTGACCTTCTTGGCATCGCCGTGCTGATCCATGTCCTTGAGGACAAGCAGATGGAGGTCATCATACTGACCTTCTCTTATATGATCATATAGGGAAGAGCGAGAAACTACACAAGCCAAAACTCGACTCGGCTCCAAAACATCTAATCTAACACCTGAACATCCGATGATAATGGCGTCTCCGCTGCAGGTAGATATGCTAAACTACCCAAGTTCTCTGCCTTCCAACTCAAGGCATCGGCCGCCACATTGACCTTCTCAGGATGATATAGAATGGTGATATCATAGTCCTTAAGCAACTCTAACCATCTCCGCTGATGTAAGATAAGATCCTTCTCTTTGAACATATGTTGTAAACTACAGTGGTCGGTATAGACCTCACAAGGGACAAAGTACAAATTGTGCCGCCAAATCTTTAAGGCATGAACAATAGCAGCTAACTTAAGGTCGTGGACAGGATATTTCTTCTCATGCACCTTCAACTGTCTAGACGCATAGGCAATCACCTTACCAACTTGCATCAACACCACGCCGATGCCAACGTTTGACGCATAGTACACAATGTAAGACCCCGAACCAGTAGGCAACACCAATACTAGGGTTGTAGTCAAAGAAATCTTGAGCTTTTGAAAGCTCTCCTCACACTCCTCGGTCTATCTTAACAGAGCACCCTTCTGGGTCAATCTAGTCATAGGTGCATCAATAGATGAGAAACCCTCTATGAAACGACGATAATACCATGCCAAACCAAGAAAACTTTGGATCCCAGTAGCTGAAGACAGTCTGGGCCAACTTTACATTGCTTCAATCTTCTTGGGATCTACCTTGATTCCCTCACTCAACACTACATGCACCAAAAATGCCACCGAATCAAGCCAGAATTCACACTTTGAAAATTTTGCATACAACTTCTTTTCTCTCAAGGTATGAAGCACGGTCCTCAAGTGTTGCTCATGATCCTCCCAACTCTGGGAGTACACCAAGATATCGTCAATAAACACAATGAAGAATGAGTCAAGATAGGGCTAGAATACATTGTTCATCAAGTGCATGAATGCTACTAGGGCGTTGGTCAGCCCAAATGACATCACAAGGAACTCGTAATGACCATACCGAGTCCTGAAGGCAGTCTTTGGGATACCTGATTCCCGAATCTTCAACTGATGATAGCCTAACCGCAAATCAATCTTTGAAAACACTCTGGCACCCTGTAGCTGGCCAAATAGGTCATCAATGTGTGGCAATGGATGCATGTTCTTCACTGTAACCTTGTTCAACTATCGATAATCAATCACATCTGCATAGATTAATCCTTCTTCTTTACAAACAAGACTGGAGCACCCCAAGGTGATAAATCGGACCACATGAAACCCTTATCAAGCAACTCATGCAACTGCTCCTCTAACTCTTTCAACTCTACTGGGGGCCATACAATATGACGGAATAGAAATGGGTTGAGTGCCCGGCAATAAATCAATACTAAAATATATATCCCGATCGGGTGGCATGCGCGGAAGATCTGCCGAAAATACATCTAAATAATCCCTCATTACCGGAACTGACTCAACAGCAGGAAAATTAATGCTGACATCTCCCAAATATGCTAGATACGCATCACATCCCTATCCAACCATCCGTTGTGCCTCAAGGAAAGACACCACCCTGCTAGGAACATAATCCAAAGTACCCCTCCACTCGAACCGCGGCAAACCTAGCATAGCCAATTTCACCGTCTTGGCGTGACAATAAAGAATAGTATGATAGGGCGACAAGCAGTCCATACCCTAGATAACAACAAAATTTACCATACTGAGCAACAATAGGTCAACCCTGGTTTAAAAACCACCAAGAATAACTAAACACGACCGATACACACAGTCAACAACAAATGGAATCTCCCACAGGCGTGGCTTCAAGTAGTTCCCCTACTAGCAACACTCGTATCAATTCCACCTTATCTTACCGCATGCGTTTCAACCCCAAAACCTTATACCACCGCATGCGTATCAATATCACAGTGCATCACAAATCGCACCTCAAGTGCCCAACATCACAACTTGCCAAAGAAATCAACAACGACGGTGTTTTCACAATAAATAGCCCATGGCTCAACTACAATCTACACAAGAGTCTCAGAAAGAATAACCGGAAGTGAATAACTCAACGAGAATAGTATTTCACAACTTAACACTTTGCCTTAATGTGAATCACAGCCTTTACACCTCAATACCAATTTCAACAACAAGATATTACAAGAATACAACTTCAAGTAGAGAATTCAACGGTTACATAATGAATATGGAATAAAGGAAACAAGAACTTCAACTAAACATGTAGAGCAATTAACATGTAAGAGATAAGACAAGTAGAACATGCAAAAATAGACTAATAAGGATGAATATAACATGTTTAGATAACTCAATTAAGGCATGAAAGGAATCAACATGGGTAAAACCGGTAAGTTTCCACGTTTAACCCGTGTACACACTCGTCACCTTGCGTACACGGCTTCCACACATCACAATTATCAATAAATAACACCAATCCTAAGGGGTAATTTCCCCAACACAAAGTTAGGAAAGACACTTGCCTCAAAACACGCTAACCCAATCCAATAGTAGGCCCTTCCCTCGATAATCCAACTCAGAACGGCTCGAATCTAGCCAAAACAACTTCATACCATAAATATAAACTATATGAAACTAATTTTGAACAAAAGTTATGATCTTTGCAAAGAAATAAAAAATCAATTCAAAAAGTCAACCAGGGCCCGCGTCTCGGAACCCGACCAAAATTACAATTCTAAACACCCATTCGATAACGAGTCCAACCATACAAGAAGTACTCAAATTCGACCTCAAATCGCCTTTCAAAATCCTAAAATTTAGTCTAGGAAGTTTTACAATTTTTCCCCAAATTTCCAACTCAAATCATTAATTAGATCATGAAAATAACAATAGATTCAATATAGTCTAGTACGTTTAGAATCACTTACCCTAAATTATGAAAAATAAGATGAAACCCACGTTTTGAAACTTTTATTCTGCTGCCCAGTCGCCCTCTATTGCGGTCGCGTACAAAGACTCGCGATCGTGTAGCACAATTGTCCCCAGCTCAATAAATTACACTTTGCGATCGCGTGAAACCAGTCGCGAACACGATGAAGAAGCTGCTACCTACACGACCCACGTAACAAAAACCTTCCCCAGCCCCCAGCCCCC
>MCJB01050042.1:294060-309616 GCA_002018475.1 Nicotiana obtusifolia
AGAAATAACTCTCGCGGTCCAGAATCAAAAAAAGAATCCTTCGGGGCATTAAATAGCTTGTATCCATAGAACATCTGGCGTGACATAGATAATGAATATGGAATAAAGGAAACAAGAACTTCAACTAAACATGTAGAGCAATTAACATGTAAGAGATAAGACAAGTAGAACATGCAAAAATAGACTAATAAGGATGAATATAACATGTTTAGATAACTCAATTAAGGCATGAAAGGAATCAACATGGGTAAAACCGGTAAGTTTCCACGTTTAACCCGTGTACACACTCGTCACCTTGCGTACACGGCTTCCACACATCACAATTATCAATAAATAACACCAATCCTAAGGGGTAATTTCCCCAACACAAAGTTAGGAAAGACACTTGCCTCAAAACACGCTAACCCAATCCAATAGTAGGCCCTTCCCTCGATAATCCAACTCAGAACGGCTCGAATCTAGCCAAAACAACTTCATACCATAAATATAAACTATATGAAACTAATTTTGAACAAAAGTTATGATCTTTGCAAAGAAATAAAAAATCAATTCAAAAAGTCAACCAGGGCCCGCGTCTCGGAACCCGACCAAAATTACAATTCTAAACACCCATTCGATAACGAGTCCAACCATACAAGAAGTACTCAAATTCGACCTCAAATCGCCTTTCAAAATCCTAAAATTTAGTCTAGGAAGTTTTACAATTTTTCCCCAAATTTCCAACTCAAATCATTAATTAGATCATGAAAATAACAATAGATTCAATATAGTCTAGTACGTTTAGAATCACTTACCCTAAATTATGAAAAATAAGATGAAACCCACGTTTTGAAACTTTTATTCTGCTGCCCAGTCGCCCTCTATTGCGGTCGCGTACAAAGACTCGCGATCGTGTAGCACAATTGTCCCCAGCTCAATAAATTACACTTTGCGATCGCGTGAAACCAGTCGCGAACACGATGAAGAAGCTGCTACCTACACGACCCACGTAACAAAAACCTTCCCCAGCCCCCAGCCCCCNAGCCTGCCTCAGCCCCCAGCCCCCAGCCCCCAGCCTCGCCTTCCTTATACGCGAACATGATTTACCTTACACGTTCGCGATGAACAAACTCAGCAATCTTCGCGATCGCATCCTCACCTTCGCGAATGCGAAGGGGAAAAAATTCCATCAACCCCTGAAGACTCTACGTGATCGCGGGAAGACCTTTGCGAACACGTAGAAGGAAACAAGATCAGTAGAAAACCAACAGCTTTGACAATAGAGACTAAGTCCAATTGGTTCCGAATTCACTCTGAATCACACTCGGGGCCCACGGGATACCGTCCGGATATACCAACAAGTTCCAAAACACCTTACAGTCCTACTCGAGGTCAAAAATCACACCAAACAACATCGATTTTACTAATCGCAACCCAATTCAAGCCTATTGAAACTATGAACTTCTAAATTCCAAAACAAATGCCGATTCATACCAAAATAACTCCGATTGACTTCAAATTTTGCAAACAAGTCATAAACGACATGACGGACCTATTCCAACTTTCGGAATCAAAATTCAACCCTAATATCAATAAAATCAACTCCCCGTCAAACTTTCCAACCTTCCAAACTTTCAACTTTCAAACTTTCGCCAATTCACGCAGAAACGTCCTACGGACTTCTAAATCAACATCCGGACATGCTCCTAAGTCAAAAATCACCATGCGGAGCTATTGGAACCGTCAAAACCCCCATTCCGGAGTCATCTACACAAAAGTCAAACTATGGTCAACTCTAACAACTTAAGGCTCCAACTTAGGGACTATGTGTCCTATTTCACTCCAAAACTCACCCGAAACCAAAACCAAACACCCTCGGCAAATCACATAATCACAAAATAATATAGCGGAGGCAATGAATAGGGGATCAGGGCTAAAATACTCAAAACAACTGGCCGGGTCATTACACGATAAAATTAAAGCCATCGAGGACATCACCGACCAGCTATCGAACGTGAAAGAAGTTCAAAGCTTAATAGAAAGACTAGCCGCTTTAAGCAGATTCATATCTTGGTTTTCAGAAAATGTCACCAATTCTTCTCACTTCTAAATAAGAAGAACAACTTCGAATGGACTCCAGAATGCAAGTAGACTATGAAAGATTTGAAAAGGAATTTATCGAGCCCTTCATACTATCGAAACCAGAGGAAGGCGAGCAGTTGCTAATTTACTAAGCGGTCTTGGAGGTAGCTGTAAGTGCCGTTTTAGTTTGTGAAGATGAAGGTACGCAGTCTCCCATCTATTATGTTAGTAAAATTTTAACGGGAGCGAAAACCTCGCTACCCACATCTGGAAAATTGTCCTTAGCTCTAGTCGCCGCTCGAAATCTTAGGCCTTATTTTCAATGTCACCTGATAGCCTTGGTGAAAACCTTTCCCCTGCGGAATATCCTTCACAAACCTGAACTATCACGTCGACTAGCCAAATGGGCGGTCGAAAAGAGTGAACTTGAAATAGAGTATAAATCCAGGACTGCAATCAAGTCACAAGTTTTGGCCGACTTTATGGTCAATTTCAGTCCTGGACTACTGCCCTTGGCCAGAAAACAAGAGATGATAGTGTTAGATCGGCATCGGGAGTCTGGACCTTGTTCTTGGATGGAGCTTCCAACGTAAAAGGGTCCGGGCTCGGGGTAGTACTAATCATGCCCTTGGGAGAAACCCTAAGGTAGGCCATAAGACATGTTCCCTTGACTAACAATGAGCTGAATATGAGGCTTTAATTGCAGGACTTGAGCTGGCCCGGGAACTAGACTCCGAGGTCATAAAATTCAAATGTGATTCCCAACGGTATATCAGGTCTATGGGATCTTCGATACCAAAGAGGAATGCATGCAACAATATGTAGTGAGAGTCTAAACTCTGCTCGCATGGTTCACTGAATGGTTAATCAGCCACATCCTGAGGGAAGAAAATGCAGAAGCAGATGCACAGGCCAATCTAGGCTCGTCCATGGAAATGAAGGGATCAGACTCTAGAATGGTCATACAGCTTATGCATTCGGTATTGATGTGGACGGTTATTATGAAGTAAACGCAACTAGTTTGGTCAGGGACTGGAGAAATGAGATCATTGACTATCTCGAGCACGGAAAACTACCGAAAGATCCCAAGGCATCTCGGGCGCTACACACTAAAGCAGCCCGTTACTACTTCAGGGGAGGCGAATTGTATAGAAAGACTTTTCGAGGCCCATTGGCCCGATGTTTAGGAGCCTATGAGGCTAACTACGTCATGAGAGGAGTTCACGAAGGAATATATGGAAATCATTCGGGTGCAGACTCCTTGGTATTAAAGCTGATTAAGGCAGGATACTACTGGCCCCAGATGGAACAAGACGCTAAGACATATGTTCAAAAATGCGATAAGTGTCAACGCCATGCACCGTTGGTGCATCAACCAGTAGAACTATTGCACTCAGTTTTGTCGCCTTGGCCATTCATGAAATGGGGGATGGACATAGTCGGTCCGCTGCCACCGGCTCCTGGTAAGGTAAGATTTCTTTTAATTTTAACTAACTACTTTTCTAAGTGGGTTGAAGTAGGTCGTTACCAGAAAATCGGCGAGCTGATGGGGACCGCTTATTCTGAAAGTATGTGGTGCACACTCTTTTCCTTCGTCTAGTTTTTGTCCCGATTGGATTTTTCTTGTAAGGTTTTTAACGAGGCAGCAACGGAAAGCACACTATGAAAGAAATGCCATCAGTAGAAATAAGACCTTTAAACAAGGCATGGAAGCAACAAGCCAGTACAGGATATGGTTAGTTAGTCTTTGACTCGATAGAAAAGTTCCTAAAAGGAAATAAAGCTTGTTATCGGACCAAAAGCTATTCGACCGTTCATGAGTGCCCCTTTACCTCAAGCCACTGGAGGGTGGTTAGGTAATCTTTGGCTCGGTAGCAAAGTTCCTAACGGAAAATGAAGCTTGTTGTCGGACCAAAGATTATCCAACCATTTACTAGTGGAATCATCAAAGGAAGACTTCCAGTGTTCAAATTTGTATTATTCGCATTTGCACACTGGGGGATGATATGAGGATACAGCAACATGACTTCCACATAACCCCGGACTACTGAACCCGGGAACAAAGATGTATCATGGGACTGAGGACTGCGTGGCCAGCCCCGTAGAAATAAGTTGTACAAAATTAGCCACAAGTAATGGCAATGTCTTATCAGCAAAACGAATGCTTATGTACTTTTGAAATGGAAGGAATAAAGTAAAGTCCTTTTATTTTTATCTTGTTTCTTGTCCAAACGATGAATTAAGTTGATCATTTGAAAGTTAATCAAGTACTTCAAATGTTAGTGCCGGAATGAACAGGAGACATCCTCTTGAAGAACACCGTAAACATAAGAGGGTCCTCTCTTATGAAACCCTCACAGTAAAGGGTTGGGTTCAGAAGAATTTATGCCCAGAATCCAAATGCCATCGGAGAAAAATGCACCCGAAGCCTTGCATAACTCGACGCAAAAAAGTAAAATTTGCGCAATGCTTAACCGAAAAGGCACTGTTATATAACAAACGTGCCAAGCAGCACAAGTACAAAAGTATGAAAAAGAAAAACAAAGAAAAAAAGAAAGAAAAACACTAAACTACTGCGTCCCCAGAACTTGGGGGAAGAGAAGCGTCTACGCTCCCAGGAGAAGAAGACGGATCTGCCGCCGGCTTGGGACCTTGGCCTTCATCGTCATCCCCTTCAAGTTCCTCCATAGTTCCCGAGAATGTGGAACCGGAACCAGAAGAGTCAGTTGCATCAGGCTGAACTGAGAGGCCCTTTCGGGAAATTAACTCCAGCTCACGGGCCTTGGCGATCTCGGCATCAAAATCAATGACGCGCACTTTGGCCTCTTCCAACGTTTTTCTCCTCATTCTATACGTCGAATATGTTTTCTCAACAATGAAGGAAACCGCACGGCGATGAAGTTCTATCTTGAGCAGATCAACCTCGGTCGAAAGGCTATTTCGCTCGGATCTTGCAGGTTGAAGGCTGACATCAAGGTCACGGATAGTGGAGTTATAAACTTTATTGTGCTTCATGACCCTCTTATACTTCCCTTCCATCTGGGCATGCTTCTCCTTGGTAGCAACAACCTCTTTGGCTTTGGAGTTCAAGGCTGCCTCCAAATTAATTAGTCTTTCAGTAGAGGTAGCCTTGCGCTCGGCAGCAGCAAGAACAACATTTTGGATCTCGGACCACTTTGCTTGGCCTCTTAAAATTTTACCCTTAATAGGGCAGCCTCTTGGTTGAGGGTTATCACCTCTTGCTTACTCTGCTGCAACTGAGCCTCCAACTCGATGGCTTCGGCAGCTTGTGCTTCCAGTGCCGGCAGTCGAGCAGCAATTTGCTCCCGCTCGGCCAACAGTTGATCCCTCTCGAATGTGAGTTTTGCTTTATCGAGGACCAACTTCTGAAGGCCCTCGGAAACAAGGAAGTTAGCATGTAAGAAAAAATTCAAATCAAAAATCCTGCCATAGCGAAATTAGAAGAAACAATAAAGGAGCAAATATTGTACCGTTGTCGCGTTGTGCATGGTGTTGTTTATCATACACTCCCCCGAGAGAGAGTGTATTTTATTCTTATCTTTCTCTAAAGCTGGAGGCTACAGGTAATTGGCAAGTTCCACCGGCCGGGACAGCAGATGGCACCCGATAGAGACGGAGAGGGAGACACTCCTTCTCCTCTGAGGAACTGCAGAGGGCGCGAAAAGTTATGCCCCAAATTCCCATGGTCTGGGGACTGGGGAGGAGGGACATCATCTCTCGGGTGTCTGTGGCCAGTGGGGATGATGTATCCGTTGCTGGTGGTGAAGTCATGGCTGGCGAAGAAGGAGATGAAGCTGATGGCATTGTGGGTTGAGAAGCAACTACGGCAAAAGCAGTGCTAGTTGTTGGTTGCTCATCAACCAAAGATGGAAGAGGCCCGATACCTAGACTCACAACACCGGGAGCAGCGAGTGGGGTTCAGAAGCGAGATTTGGCATCTTCCACTATATTACACTCTCCCCAGAGCGCCTAGACGTCGTCCTCAGTTAGTGTTACTAGCTCAACAGATTGAGCATTTTATAGAGCTGATGAAGGTCGTCGTCTCGTCTGTAGGGAAGCCCCCTTTATCATTGGCTCCCCCATCATCATCGATCACCACAGTGGTCGCAACTAGCTCAGACGTGGCGTTCTTCACCTTTTTATTTTTACCCTCTGCTGCAGAGGAACGTCACCTTTTTTGTTGCTAAAAGCAAAAGAAAAGCAAGCATCTAGTCTTTCAAGGGTAGTGGGTGGAGAAGGGGCAGACCTGACGTAGGAAAAAAAACGTATGTGTCAAGCAAAAAAAAAAAGACAGAGACAGAAAAGAGGAGATTGTCTTCCAGGGTAGTTCTCCCGACCGTAAGACCCTTTATGAGTAAGGTTAATCGAAGGCCGGGGAAAGTTTATTGGCAAGAGGGAACCATTTCTCACCCAGCCCTACCTACCCTATGTATTCGAGGGAGAGGCTGGAACCGAAAAAGACCAAGACAAAACAGACAAGTAAAGTGCCAGACTCCGTATGGAAAGACAGACGATCGGGAGAAGCAAAATGAAATTAGGATTTGGCCGAAAAAGAAGCAAGGCTATGGATACCATGACCAATCACCAGGTTTGCTTGTCAGCTGTCGGGCCAATGAGGCTCTTCTAGCTTTACCTACACGGCAAGGGAAAGATCAAAGGTGAGGTGGGAAATGCGCCGCACGAACTATCTGATCAAGTTTTCTTTTTCCTATCACAGGCAGCTCCCTTTCTCCCACTCTTTTAAAGCTTTCAATAAAGCCTTCTTAGCTGTGGAAGCAGCAACCGGTCTGTTGGAAAGTTCCTGCATAAGTTGTCGGATCCTCAAAAAAAAGCTACCTGTGCAGGTGAGGCATCGGTCGGTCCTAGAAACGGCGGCAGCGGCGCGAGGAGTTAACGACCGGACGTGCTGCAACCTGGGGATCACCTCGTTCTTCGAATGACGCTAGTGGAGACTAATTCCTTCCGGCTAATGAAAATACTACTCCAGTATTTCCAGTGGATCCTTCTTATCCCTAAGAATGGAACGAACCAAGTTAACCTATACGAGAGTGAGGAATAAAAACCAACAATCAACTTACCGCTTTTGATGTCCCACGATTCAAATATAGGATTGTTGTTGTACACAATCTCCATTTTAGTAGTCCTAGCTATCCACTCCACTATGTGGTAGAGTGTTCGTCCCCACTCGCTCGTTTAGTAGACAGCGAGTGGAGTGCATAAGCCCCTTTAGAGATAGGGGTGAGTACTACACGAGCTCGTAAGTAAAGTACGGAACGAGCCTTGTCTACGAAGCAGAGCGACCTCTTTGGCAATCTATCCTGGCGGAGCCCTTTTCGACGGTTTTAGAGAGGGGAAATCCTTTTCTAGACCGACCAGTATCCGCGCAGGTGCTTTTAAAGAAGGGCGAAGGCTTTTTGAAAAAGTCTTTTTTATCTTGTAAATGCATTTTTTTCTATTTAGAGAGAGGGGGCTTCAAGTTCTTAGGAAGAGCCATACGAGATGCACCTGCACCGGAAGCAGGTCTGATGGCACCCATTTGGGTGAAAGCCTCCTGAGCAACCTCACCGCATCTGTGGGATCAACCAAAACGTCACCCTTGGGGACGGTAACAGACCCCTGCGGGAGAATTGAATTGAACGAATAGAGAAGTTATCTAATTTTCTAATAGGCAAGGTAAAAACAAGATTAGTTCGATAATCAACTTACCATGATTTTTGGCCTTCCACCCGTATTTGAGGGCTAGTTCTTTCCACTGGCGAATCTCAAGCGTGGTAATATCCAGGATCTTCTGCACCCACTAGTCCAAGCCTTCAACCCTTGGAAGTGTCCACCGAGTTGCTGAAATAATGAAAAAAAAAGATCGATAATAGTATGGAACAGCTTTTGACCAAGGAAAAGACAGACATTGAACTTACCTGTACGATTCCATGGCTCGGGGGAATCTAGAGTCATGGCTGAGATGATGTCCCTAGTGGGAACTACAACAAACCGCTCCATCAATCCGCAGTCATTGTCATTGTCCATGCTGGTGACCAAAGCGTGGTGACCACGTTTGCTGAAGTTTATCACTCCCCCACGAAAGATTGGGGGAGTAAAGATTCATTATGCAGGCCAAGGAGAGGTCTTCCCCCGTCTCCTGGCATAGCCTCCATAGACAGGCTACCATCCGCCACACATAGGAGCTTACCTGTGCCAAGTAGACTTCATACCGGTAGCAAAACTCCCAAATTATGGGGTCAAGGTCCCTGCTCAATGAGAATGAACCCAAAGTGAAGGGATACGTGTAAACATATGTAAAACCATTCTTAGAGAAGGTTACTCGCTCAGCCAGATCGGGAGAGATGATGTTCAAATCATGGCAACCACAGTCTTCCTTCACAGCAGGAATGCTAGAAGGACGAATGGAAGAAGGGTACACACCAACAGCCCATATGCGGGAATTAGCATAAGGAAACTTCTCCTAAAATCCTTGGCTATACTGAACCATTTAGGGATAATGGTGCTCACCGTAGGAGGAGGAGCATCATTAGTGCTTTCCTTGTTTTTTGAAGAGATGGAGTTCTTGGAAGAGGAGGCCATGGTTAGTAGAAGGAAGTAAGAATTTCTTTGAAGAAGAAGGTTAAAGAAAGATAAAAGCAAGAGAGATTTGAGGAAGAAAATTTGAGAGAGTTCGAAAAATTATAAAGTGTAAAAGAAGATGAATGAGGCATATAAGTAAAGGAATAGGCGGCTAAAATCATGGACACGATTACCTCGAGAACCGCCAAAAGTATTGCTGAATCGTGGGGTGACGCGTGTTTGGGGCATTAAATGCGGAGAGACGTGCGTCTAATCAAGCATGAGAAACTTTCCAGAGGAGATGAGAAAATTTCCCGCCAGGAAAGGTAGCTTCACCAACTTCACGATGACACAAAGATGTGCCACCGAAAAGCAGGGGGACTATCTGTACGGGGTAAAAGTAGTTCATATTAGATACTCGTATAATAGAGCGACATGTGGAACAGGAGATAGATGGAAAGTGAGACAGGTGGAAACCAAGACGGGAGGCAGCAGTTTCAGTTGGCACCGGGAAGTCCCCGAAGGGAATATTGCTACTGAAGACAAAGGAAGGCCTGCCACCCGATAGCATTCAATGAAGAATATTTTGTAGTATTAACTACACAATATGTTATAGAGAATATGGAATTCATGGCCTGTCATTATACATTCTTCGATGGCCCCCATATTAATCATTTAAGAGGGGCTTGATCCTAGGACATTGTTCCCTAGGTGCAGCTATAAATAGTGACTTCAACTATCATTATAGGGATGGGAATTTTCTGACAAACTTATGCTATATACTATTCAAAATCTCAATAACATTTCATTTCTTTCTTATTAATATTCATACAGCTGCCTTCGGAAGCTCTGCTCCCGAAACCATGCTATTTCCTGTCTTATCTCGATTGCAATGCTAAGTCTTGCATCTTACTTAATTTATTTATCATTTTGGGATCAAATCAATTCGCTTGTTTATAAACCACGTTACAAATTCAACTGTACTATTTTACGGGTAAATAAAACTCATAAGCTGATCTCGGATTGCTGGAAAGTATGGTCGAAATTCTTATGCACAAAAGTAATTGTTGATACCAACCAAAATCAAGTCAGAACGATCATCGATCAATAAATCACAGTCTCTCTTTACTTCTCAAATCTTCAAATATACTCTACAAAAAGCTACAAAACAACGAAAAATACAGAAAACAAAAGGAGAGTCATGTTTTTGCTGAGGGTGTAGTTAGGTTTTGTTGTAATAGAACTACATCGCGACTTGATTTCCTTTGGTAGGAATACGTAGGCAATCCACGTATGGTCCGGTCCCACTCTCATAATAGAAAAGGAACAACCATTTCTATATATTTAGAACTACGCCACAACTTGATTTCCTTTGGTAGGAATACATAGGCAATCCACATCGGATTCAGTCATCTTCTGCAGTCGAACTACATTTTAGCCTGATTCCATTGGGATACATTGGCAGTCTTAGTCAGACCCAGCCATATCATTCCAAAACTCTATCATTTAATATGAATTACAATGGAAGGCCTGATTCCATTTAGATACGTAGGCTACCTGAGTCAGTAATAACAGAAGCCTTTTCATCAATTTTCCTAATAAGAAAAAAAATAACTTTCTTGCTTTTTCAGGCGCCCTCCTAAATAATGGGCATTTCATTTCAAAGCCAGATTTCACAGGCGCCTCCTGAACAATGGGCATTTTATTTTAAGTTAAATTTTATAGGCGTCCACCTTCCAATATAGGTATTTTAGATTTAAATGCTCCGATATCAATTCAGAATCGTAACTACTAGCCTGTTTTACAATCAAAATGATCTGATATCACCTCGAACTGGTACACATCCTGATTTCCTTTTACATTCAAGTGCTCTGATCACTTTGGACCGGCACACATCCAAGATTTCTTTTTTTTAATTCAAGTTCTTTGATAGCGCTTCAAACCGGTACACAGCCCAGATTTCCTATAAGAATCCAAATGCTCCGATATCGCTTTGGACCAGTACACAGCCCGAATTTATTTCAAAATCTAAAATGCTCCGATCACTTCGGACTGGTATCTAGCCCGGATCTCTTTCGAATTAAAGTTCCAACCTGAGACCCTATTTCGTTAAAAAAATCACATATTTATCTTTGTCAAATTAGAGAAAGCATATTCCACACCTCATCAACTCTTCTGATTAAAGAGGCGACACAACGTGGAGTTATCTTCAGCAATAATGGGGTAGATTTTGAGAACGGACGTCGAGCTTTCCAACAGCAATCCACGCCATGTCCTAATTGTCGTTTGTACGTCCCATCGACATGGGGTTTGTAGACAATCGGAATCCCCATAGTCAAAATAACACCCAGTGTTATCACAGGCTAATGTTGGGGAAATTTTTAAATCAAAAATCAAAATCAAATCATTCATCACTTCTCAAACTACAACCGACTTGATTCTTGATACATATGAGATATATAAGGAAACTCAATACAGAGCCCGGTCGTACCCACATAAATATATCAATCAATCCATCTGCTATCCAACATCCACATCCTAGTGTTACCACAGTCCAACACTGCGGCAATCTTGGAAGCAATGTCGAGATCACACGATCTTTTCGTCCTCGACCGCTAGTCTTCCACCCCATGAGACCACGATTTATAAGTAGTACTCAGTTGCATCCTAGAACTACATGCGACCTGATTCTCGTGCAACCCGAGATATATAGGTAACTCAAATACCAAAATTCGATCACAATCTTCTAAAACTCTTCATCCATTGCTCTGTCATGTCTCAAAATCGAGTACAATGTCAATTTCTTTGCCTGAACACTCTTGCATCATCTCCGGTCAAAGAAGGGCAGTTGTTGACACTCAATTTTGACTCCCCGTATTTTAAAATTAACTTCTGCAGGCTTCCTAATTAAAAAATAATAAAATATGACTTTTTGCACATTATTCAGTTTTAATGCAATTTATTGATAATTATTCCTATTTTTACAAAATACGGGAGTTTTTATCATTTTATTACAATTAGTTAAATACCACCATTTTTGTGCATTTGTCCAATATTTAAAACAATTTATTAGTGACTGTCCTATTTTCAAATATTTGGATTTTTATCAATTTATTGTCTTTTTAAAAATAAAATAATAATTACTACATCTTTGTTGTAGTTATTGACATTTTAAATACATAGTACGAGATTTTCCAATTAAATAATTATTTTCTAATTTATAGCACAACCTATTTAATTAAATGAAAGCCAGTAGAATTTAATTTAAAAAATACGGATCAAGTCCGGTCAAATTTAAATGTCCCCTCAACATCTGGTGCGATATGACATTGACGCAACATGACATTGACGTGACAAGACATTTGATGAGACGTAACTCTTGATTTGACCCAACATGATTTTTATACAATGGGTAAAGACCCACTTATTTTGTTCTACTCTCAAACCTTAGCCCCTAAGTTTCTACCCCATACACTTTACATAGACCTCACATATATTTTTACAATACAAAAAGAAAAAGACATCAGATATTTTAATAAGGCGAACCTTAATACATTTTTTGGTTGTCTCTCATTTTTTACACAAAATCTAGCCTCAACCCTTAAGGTCTCTCCCATCTCTCTCAACTCTTGAGAGCACCAGCCGCCCGTCTCCTTCTTCCCCACCGCTGCTGCCAGTCCGCCCGCCGGAATTAATCACCGTCCAGGCTATCCTCTATCTCTCCACCTCTTCCTCTCTCCCTTTTCTCTCACTGCTGCTATCAGATCTGCGGAAATATCTAACTTTGACGCGACCTTCTTCACTTTGTTCCTGTGGAGACACTGCTCCGGTGTTCGCCATGGTAGTAGAGTCACTGACTTCAATAGTGTAGTTACTAGTTTGGTTTTGGCCGGAAAGAACTTTTCCAGCGATTTGGTCCTTTAATGTTTTGTTACTGCAGTTTTTTGGCCTCTTTTTTCAATTTCCGTTAGGCATTTTCGCTCACAAATGTGGCCAGATCTGGCCAGTTTTGGGTTCTGCTAACTTTGGCCGGATTGCTAATTTTCCGGCCACTCCTCGTATGCTATTTAAATGTTGCTCTGGTGACCCTTACCAATCTAGTAGCATATTTGGTCCATTGACTGCTAATGTTATGGCAAGCCTAGATCTGGAAAGTTTTGGGCCGGAAAAGTTGAGTTCCGGCGAATCCTCGCTTCTCCACTGTTTTTGCCATTTCCGGCGACTTCTATTCTAATTTTTTTATGTTTTTCTTTATTCTCTTCGCCTCTCACAGGCTCCGTTACGTACAAATTGGTTGGACAATATATGAATCTGACCATGACTTTCTTTGTCGTACTATTCTGTGGTTGTGATATTTTGCTATGGTTCTTTGACTGTTGTGCTTTGTTTGTCGCTGTTGTTTCCTTGGTTAAATGGCAAGTCTGCTCGATAACTTGGTTGCCTACTTTGAGTGAAGGGTTGGATTTTGACATTGCGCAGCTGGTTGCCTCTGCTATGTGTGTAACGACTCGACTTGTCATTTTAAGAATTTATGCCTCGTTCAGCGACTTAAGATCTCGAACAGCTTCATAATGCTTATTATCACTTGTGTGTATGGTCGAGTTTGGTTTTCGGACAATTCTGGATCAAATTGGAAGAACAATTCCTATTTAAGAAGCTTAAAAGCAAAGAGTTGACCAAAGAGTTGACTTTTGAAAAAAAGACTCCGAAATGGAATTTTGATGGTCCCAATAGCTCTGTATGGAGATTTCGGACTTAGGAGTGTGTATGGGTATTTATTTTGAAGTTCGTAGTTGAATTTGGCTTGAAATGGAGAAAATAAGAAATTGAAGGTTTGGAAGTTTGACCGGAGAGTTGACTTTTTGATATCGGGGACGGAATCTGATTATGGGAATTGGAATAGGTCTTTTATGTCATTTATGACTTGTGTGTAAAATTGAGGTCAATCGAACTTCATTTGATAGGTTTCGGCATCGAATGTAGAAGTTGGAATTTCTTAGTTTCATTAAATTTGAATTGAGGTGCGATTCGTCGTTTCGATATTGTTATACGTGATTAGAGGCCTTGAGTAGGTCCGTAATATGTTTTGGAACTTGTTGGTATGTTCGGACAGGGTCCCGAGGGGCTCGGGTGAGTTTCGAGGTGGTTTTGGACCATTTCTAGGTCATTTTTAGCTGCTGGTTTTTGGCCACTGAGGTATGTATCGCGATCTCAGACAAATGGTCGCGATAATTCTATTGTTTGGACACTGTGAATCGCAATTGCGGAAGCCTTTTCGCGATCGCGTTGTATGGTTGGACTCGTGGTTGAACGCGCATTCATATTTTGTAACTTTGGTCGGGTTCCAAGACGTGGGCCCAACGGGTGATTTTTGAGTTAAATTTCAGATTTTTGTTGGAAAATTAGTAATTTCATGTGGAATTAATTTCAATACTTTGTATCGACTGAATCAAATTAATTGTGAGTAGATACGAGGCTTTCGGAGGCCAATTCGCGAGGCAAAGGCACAGTGGAGTAAAGAATTTCACAGTTTGAGGTAAGTATTTTGCCTAACCTTGAGTGGGGGAATTACCCCTTAGGCATTGAGTCTTATGTGAAAATTGTTCAATTGAAAACCATGTACCCGAGGTGACAAACACGTACTTGGTTTATATGTGCAAATTATATCGGTTAAAATTCGTAGACGCCCTTATGAATTAAATTGGAAATTGTTGGCACTTATTAAATCATTTATTTGTCATCCCTCATTCGTTGTTTGCGGAGGTTGTTTTTATATGATAATTTGGTGTGATTGCCACTTTGATTTTTATGTGAAATACCGTGGTTAGTTGGGTTGACATTTCTTGGAAATAATTTCATTATGGATTCCTTTTCTATAAATAATTATTAAATAAGTTTAAAATGAGGCATTAATAAATATTTATCAAAATAAAAAATGGATTAAAGAAGGCATTGTCCTATGCTGAGTTACTTTTCCATCTATGTTGTTGTTTTTGAGGTTTTATATACGTTGTGTGGAGCCCTGGGCCGTTTGCTTTGAAATTAGTTAATTTTGTTGTATCTTTGGAGTTGGTTATGGCAGGTGGGCAAATTGGGATATGAATTGTTGTATTGTGTTGTCGTTTAAACACTCTCCTTGATGTTATTTAAGCTTCCTATCTTGCTTGTTAATGATATACATGTGCTTGGTAAGGAAGAGTGTAAAGCACGAAGGGTGATGCCATGCCATTTGAGAGTATAAAGCACAAAGGGTGATGCCGTGCCATTTGAGAGTGTAAAGCATGAAGGGTGATGCCGTTCCATTTGAGAGTGTAAAGCATGAAGAGAGATGTCGTGCCATTTGAGAGTGTAAAGCATGAAGGGTGATGTCGTGCCATTTCAGTTATACTATCAAGTGAGGAAAAGTATAAAGCACGAAGGGTGATACCATGCCATTCTTAATATGCACGAAGGATTATGCCATGCCATTTCATTTACATTATCATGTGAGGATGAGAGTAAAAGCATGAAGGGTAGCGCCGTCTGCCGTGCCATTATTTTTATATTATCATATGTTCATGGCACAAAGGGTGTTTCCGTGCAGGCGAGGACAAGAGACATACATTATATTGTGATATCTTTTTCGTTGTGTATACGTTCATGCCTTTATCTTGAGCTATTATTGTGCACCTATATTTTCTATGTGACTTGTAGTCGTTGTTGTTTCCTATGTGCCTCCCACTTAATTTCTTTTATTGTTACTGGTATTTGTCCCACCTAGTCGTGTTGTTATATATATATATATGCACAGTGGGAAATAGATAAATGCACGACGGGTGTTGCCGCGCCAATTGACTTGATCTATATATATATATATATATATATATATATATATATATATATATATATATATATATATATATATATATATATATAT
>MCJB01050043.1:4036-40584 GCA_002018475.1 Nicotiana obtusifolia
CTTCATCCGGAGAAGGAATCACCACTTCTATATCAGCCCAGTGGCATTCTGCCTTCACCCTCTCGATGTGCTTAGGGGTGATAGAGCTGATATAGTCCGAGACCGGTTCGCATCGACCGGGAACTAACGAGGCCTTCTTGACCTTAAAATCAGTACCGAAGTAACACGATGTAGGGACGAAAGCTTTCAATGGAGGCTCCGACAAAGGTTCTACAGCACAAACCGTCTCAGCCTCATCAACAGACTGAGCGGGAGAGTTCTGCCTTGTAGGAACTGATTTTGATGTTTTCGCCATTGGTGTAGTAGAAGCAAGGACTGGGAAAAACTTCAGAAAACTCAAAGGGTTTTTGGGAAGAGAGGATCAAGGAAGAAGATGGTAAAAAACGATAGAGTAAAAGTAAAGCGTTAAATGCACAGTGAAAAAGGGTATTTATACCTAGTCAAAGGCGGCGGCACCAAACACGAGGCACCCAAGCATTAAATGCACGCATTAAATGACTGCACGAAAAGACTGCAGCAGGTACGATGTTCTGTAATGATTACTTATATTGGCACTTGCGTGCGTCATAAAACTTCCGTCACGCCCAGGTTGCCTTCGCAAACAAGTTAAAGGATGACTCTGTCCACGTGTCATGATTAATGTGTATGTCGGTCACTTGCCCCAAGAGATCGGAGGATAAGGATTCATATCGTTTATTATCCTTACTCTCTAACAAACGAGGGGACTATCTGTATTGGGTCGGATACATTTGTATGAAATCGGGTCGGTTACATCCAAGTGCAAGCGGGTCAAATATAACCTAGGGAAGTCAGAACGGAGATAGCATGCGGCCGAACTTTTCCGGTCCGAGATCAAGAGGTCGGGTACGACAGTTGGGGCAGCCGGGACAAGACAAACCGATATAACTGATCGAGGAATACTAAGAGATTAAGGACCGGCCTCGAACCGCATATCTCGCCACTCACCGGATATTTCGCCAGGAGTAATTATCTCAATCATCATAGCCGTTATGCCACGATTTAAGGAGATTCTATCCCGTGTTTTGGGGGATTTATCTTGTAATTAGTTATTTACCACATTTAGAACTCTTATTTTGGCCTATAAGAGGCATATTTCGTTAACCATTGGAGGCATCAGATTCTCTCAACTTAAATTATTATTTCTCTAGTTGTTTGATACAACATTCACTGTCCATACGAAGATTCTGTCATTTTCATTATCTTTCTTCTTATCATAATATTTCAATTGCTTTCACCATATTGCTATTTAGTATCAAATTAGTTTACGGATCCTTAGCACTACGAACAAATTCAATTGTTATCCGGTTTTAAGGGTAAACAAGTATCGCAATGTATTACAATTTATTATAGTATCAAGCGAAGTTGTATAGCAAAGAATTTGTTGAGTTAACATAATTGTTCCTCACAATCCCTGTACTAACTTTGATATGTATTGGACACAACGAAATAGCCATGTGCTTGCCACAATAGCTAAGACTAAGAGAGAGAAAATAAACTGTCAGTAAAACAGTCATGTGGCCGTCAAAAATTCAAAAAGGCTGCAGATACAGTAGGCGCAAACAGTTATGGGATCCACATGTAATAATTATCTGGTTCTTTTGTCAAATACAGACGAAGTACATACATAAAACAATCTAGTACAAAATCCCTAAAGCACAATCATCTGAAATGACAAAAGTATCCCTAGATCAGCAAGCAGGCGTGACGACCTGACCTGCTTTCCAAGCGGCTTCTATATATATATACTAGTACGATGAGCCCGAGCTACATGCGAGCCCAATTGCATAGTTAAGACGGTAAAATTTTACGACGTCATTTTCATTGTCATAAAAGTATAACTAAAAATTTATTTTGAACTTCCAAAAATATTGTTAAATAGCTTGTTTGCAATTCTCACGCATTTAAAAATATTCCTCTTGAATTTTTAAAAACACAATACGTTTCAACTATAGGTTTTCAAGGTAATATTGGAGTAGTCTATAACCAAAAATCTCAAATAAGTGTAGAAGCCTTAAATAAATTCATGAAGAATGTGTGATGTTGTAAATGTTGAGTAGAATGTTTAAGCTTCAGTTATGATTCGATCAGCAATATAATTTTTATGTGAGATGTACACAATAGTCATTGACCTGAAAAATAAATTAAAGTTCAGAAAGTTGCTAGTATATACAGTTCTTTTTTATATAATTTAAATTGAGTCTCTTACTCTTCGTCTTCATCTTAATATTTTTAAGTTATGGTCTAAAATTGAAGAAGATTTTTCTTTTTCATTATTTCAGTATTCAAATTTTTTTTATTTCTTTTATCTAATCGGTAAATCTTGTAAAACGTGAATTCTATATTTGATGAAATTAGCCCTTCTCATCGCCCAATGAGCCCCTTTCTTGTAATAGACTCAGGTTGCATTTTTTTTCTAACCTTGTTTCTTTTTTCAAAATTTTCATCTCCATTTATCTCTATGAAGTCTAAAAATCTTCTCTTCCTTGCATTTAGTTTTTTTTTCTAATTTTTTTAATATATTTTATTTATTGTGGATCTCCAAATATAATTATATAAATTGTTAATAATTTTAGTTGTAATTTTGAGTTTTCTATTTTGAATAAATCTATATTTGTTTGAGAAGTGATCACACAAAAGTAGCTGATAAAACCACGATGTTATTTTCTACGTGAAAATAATATTTAACCTTTTTCGTGAATTTACTAATTTATGTTTTGAATTTATTTAATAAAATCCTTGCTCTTCTACTGAAATAACATATAGATTCACATATTAAACATTGCATTAGTGTATGCGGTGATTATTTTTCTTGCACAATCAATTAATATAATGCTTATGTGGGAGTTATTTTTTTCTAATCTCGCCAATCAAACAATGCTTATTTTATGTGAATCATAATATTTTTCAAAGGCAAAAACATCAGATTTAAGAAATTATTTGACGAGATTCATTAAAAAAACAAAATGTGGATCTACCTACTTATATCAAATACGATTACATACTTTGATCCATTTGCTATTGTGGGTTCTGATCCACAATTCCTCCTTGACGGCTCTTGCAATAAGTGATATTTGCAAACGAGCCCAATCATACTTGTTGGGGTTTTACAGAAATTGCTGATTTTATTAATTATTTATATTTTGGCTGGTATATATTATTTATGTAATAATTGCACATAGTTAAACATATTTTATCTATGATTATACATACTACAAAATTTTTCGGTTATTTTTTAGGTTAAGTGGTTGGATGAGGTGCTATATAGGTTAATTGTTCATTTAAATATTAGAATAATAATACTTTTTTTTGTTATAAAAGAAATCTCTTGTTAGAGTCCATCTTCAAAAAAATCCCAACAGAAATAAATATCACAATTTTATTGGTTCCAACAATTACGTGAAAAACTGCTTTAAAAATGCCTGCTTCATTATCGTGGTTCGCTAATTAGCATGGGTAAATCCTCCGTTCGACTTATCCGCTCAACTTATAATACAATGTCGAGTTACTAAAAAATATTAGAAATAAGCAAGCAACGCTATATTCCCGTTCAAAAATAAGTGTCCTTTAATATTTTGGACATCGATTAAGTAAATTATTTAATAATATAATAAAAGTTATTTAACTACGGTAAACTTTATACCTTCTCAAATTACTCTTTGTATATCCTCATAGATCATTTATTGAATTACAGTTAGATTTCAAAAATATAATTAATGCATATTTGTTTTCTAAAGCAACACTTTAGCCAACTTAATTTATCTATAAACTCATCTTGTACTAATGTAGGACATTTTATCACTTTTCACCTTACAAATTGAGGAAACCTATTAATGGCTTAGGGAATGCATAAAGATATGTTTATAACTAATTTCTTGGCTTGTTAAACTGATTTCACTTATAGTCTTGAGTTTTACATAATTGCTAGTGTATACTATAACGAATATAGTATTTGGTAAGGAACCCATTTAGAATTCTTTGATAAGTTTGGTTTCTTAAAAAAAGATATTTTTTGAATTTGTACAAATCACTTTGCTTTTTTCACTCTAAATTTTAAGAGTCCAAACGAAAATATTAAGTCAACAATTATGCAAATTCTTTGACAGAAAACCTAACTAAAGTTACTTATAATTTCAAAAAGAAATATCACTAACAAATACAACCTTCTACCTTTTTAAAATATTGGAACATGAAGTTGAATTCTATGATCTTAGTTTATTTCGTTTTTAAATTTTTAAAGCTGACATGGAAAATTGAAAAAATATGTCAAGTTTATACTGTTTTTGAAGTTTTGAGGAAGTCCTTGCACAAGAATAATAGAAAGTTTACGTGGGCTCACGTTTACCGTGTGAAATTTATGAGGTATAGATAAATAAAATTATGTGAATTCTAAATAAAGAAGGGCCACCTTTTCAAAGAATTGATAGTGCGTGCATGCAAAATGTGGGTGGAGGCCCCACTTTCTCAGCAAGTTTCCAAGCATAAATACAGAGGCTACTAAAAGACTTAAATGCCCTTGTGAAACAAGCATGTTAGACGGTAAGCTGTGTATTCCCTCTTCTAAGTAGGAATAGGAATATATAAGGTAATGAGGCAAAATATAGTTAGTGCACATACATCAGAGAATGCCAAAAATAGCCCTTGATCGGCAAGTTGTAAAGACAACGGCCAGCTGCTTACCAAGCAACTTCTACATATTAGAAACTTAGTACTCTATCAAGTATAAACGAGAGCAAATATAGAAACAGCAACAAGAAAATTCTTACCACTAACATCGTTATCAAAAGTAAAGTTGATGTCCACTAAGCCAACTCAAGCAAAAGGGGAGAAATCAACTTAAAATATAACAATTGGATTGGATGCAGATTCAGCACTCTAGCATCACTGTCATAAAGACAATTTTAATCTATTTAAAATATGCCAAGCAAACAAGTACAATATAAAATGCATTGCCTAAGCAAATAGAAACATCGAGTCCAAAACTGTAAAACATAAGTTTTCCATAAGGAAATGAAGAAATGTGCTTATCGAGCAACAAGGGTATTCAGGCAGTGGTAGCTGATTGAGCAGCAAGCCTCTTCCGTGCCTCCTCAATGATGGACAATTTGATACCTTTTCCTTTAGGTAGAGACACCCATGGCTTTGTACCTTTGCCAAGGGTGAAAACATTTCCCAAGCGAGTAGCAAATTCATGGCCCAGCGCATCCTGAATGTGAACGGTCTCAAAGCTACCCTTATGCTTCTCCCTGTTCTTAATAACACCAACACGTCCCCTGTTTCTACCACCAGTTACCATCACAACATTTCCAACATCAAACTTGATGAAGTCAACAATCTTATTGGACTCCAAGTCCAGCTTGATGGTATCATTGGCCTTGATGAGAGGATCAGGGTAGCGAATTGTTCTACCATCATAAGTATTAAGGTAAGGAATCCCCTTAGTACCAAACTGAATAGATCGGACCTTGCAAAGCTTAAACTGCCCAAATAAAGAAGTCCAGAGTATGTCACACAAAACAGAATGAGACACACACTTACACTATTAATGTCAAACAACATCTTAAATTTCACAGCATAACAATACATGGAAACGCACCTTGGCTTCTTCATCCCTGATAGAGTGAAGACGGAATCGCCCCTTTGTGTCATAAAGGAGACGAAAGTTCTCATTAGTCTTTGGAATTGAGACAACATCTGTATTTTAAAACATTATCATTATTACTATGCCAATGAGCTGTAACAAATGATGGAAGGTTTTTAAATGAAAGCAATCTTTAACAAGATTTCCGGAATAACACGTAAAAAGGCTTAAGAGGAAGTGCACATACCCATGAAACCAGCTGGGTAAGTCTTATCTGTCCTCACTTTTGCATCAACCATAACCTGTCGTTGCATCAGAATTGCAATCACCTCACGGTATGTGAGAGCATACTTCAACCTGTTTCGCAAGATAATGATGAGCGGCAAACACTCCCTTGATTTGTGTGGACCAGAGGAAGGCTTGGGAGCCTGTAGAACAAAAACAGAGAAGTTTCTAAGTCAAAGCAGAAAGCAAGAAACTATCTAATTACATAAATGAGTATGAACAAGGCCAATTTACTTACAAAGGCTCCACCAAGCTTGTCGAGCATCCAATGCTTAGGCGCATTGAGCCTCTTCAAATGTTTCTTCAACCCTCTAGCCTGTACATAAATATAAAAACCCAAATGTCAGACACATGTCTCAGGCAATATGACTGGTCAGACACATAATAAAGTGACAGTGGGCAGGTACTACAACGACATTCTCCAAACTAAAAGAAAGGGCAGCCAAAATTCCAAGCAAATCAGCAGACAAGTTCAGTAAGCATATAAATCTAGGTTGTAAACAAGAAAATGAAATAACATTACATAAAACCAACATTTTTAGCTGTTGCAAAACACATGATTACCTGCTTCAGATCATATATCAGGCTCCAACTAGATGAAAATAAAAAGTTTTATCTATCTTCTACCCAGCGAAGCATTAAACAAACGAAAGCATATATGTTTAGATCCAGAACGGAATCCTCATCCAATGAAGAGATACAGAGCTACAACGAAGCATTAACTAATAAAAGAATCAACCAAATTTCTTAGTCAATTAGACAAAGACGAACCATTTTGGTCTGGAATCACCTCCCCGAAAGCTCTCGGCCACCGCCGGCTTAAGTATCTTACCTGATGAAAACGCGAGAAACTTAAACCCTAGTTGTCTGTGTTAAATACCTATGTCAAGCCCTAGCTAAGTTGGGCTGCATTTCCATTTGGGCTCTCAAGCCGTGGGCCGCTTTATTTCTTCCGACTATTTTCAGTTATCACCTCAATCTTTGATCAAACACTATCATATTGGCATAACTCTATATTATCTACATTTGACCTATTTGTTGAATTATTTACAACCTCTACCGGATTGGCATGACTTTATGATTGTTTGATTGTTCATCAAACTCTTCCACATTGGCATGAGCTAGTCTTATATGCATTGGACCTATTTGTTAAAATGTTCACAAACTCTACCGAATTGGCATGACTTTTTGATTGTTCAATTGTTCGCCAAACTCTACCATATTAACATGACTTTGTGTTATATGCATTGGACATATTTATTAACTTATTTATAAATTCTACCCGATTAGCATAATTTATTTGTGTTGCTCAATAAAGTATTCTTAATTTTGATCAAACCATCACAAACCTACTCTAGATGATCTCAAATTTGAAACAAGACCTCCAAACACTAGCACAAATTATCTCCAATTATCAATTTGGCCAAATAATATCATATCAATAAGACCCACTTTTTCACTTTCTAAGGACCAACAATGGAATTTTGAGTTTTTTTTAAAGCAAATCACCAAATTAATTTTTAAAGAAAAAATTTAAACATAAATAATCAACACTTAGACAATTTTAAAAATTAATCACCCATTAACTTTAAATTTTAATTCCACATAAGAATTTAAAGCTTCCAAAATTAAATAATTATGGTATTTTTTATGAAGAAGAAGAAAAAGAAATAGAGAAAAACAGAAGAGTGGAAGGCAAAATGGTTCCATTTTAAACAGCTTTTTAAAACGGGAACAAAACATAAACACCAATTTCAATGGCAACAATCGTTGCAAATTCATGCATATCATTGGGAAAATACTTTTGTTAGTATTGAAAACCTAGCTTATGTTTGGTCAATTTTTTCAAAGCATTTAATTGTCAAAAATGGCATCTATGAATTCAAAATTAATATTATGTAAAAAATAAAATTGGACTAATTACTCCTTATTATTAGAGATTTTAATTAAGTTTTTCAATTTCATCTAATTAACGAAGAGAAAGAGTTGGAGAAATAATTGAGAGGAACCCATGGTGCAAACAACTAGTTATGAATAAAATTAGAAGGAGATAACATTCTAATAGTTGGTTTTCTTTTTAAAATCTACTAATTATGAATACGCGTGTTGCACGTATACTCCGTATACTAATTGTAAAACAGTTTTTTTTAAAAATACAAAAGTTATATGAGTAATAAAACTTGAAAAATATGTCCCAGCGACTTCAATTGCATGTGCAATATGTCTGACATATCAAATATTCAACATGACAATTTTTTTATTCTTCAATGTCTCTACAACATAATTTACATGTGAATATGAGTACATTGACTATAGTTGCAAATACATCACTTCTAAAGATTTTTGTCTCGTCTTTAAGAAACTGTAGCTTCGTCTGTCATGACTCAAAATTTCACCGGAGCCGTGATGGCGCCTAACATCGCTTGCTAAGCAAGCCAACAACCAATAAGCAAAAATAAACTTCAATAATAATATGAAATAGTTTCAATAGCGGAATAACATAAATAACCGAAGTCAATAGCAACAACACAACCGAAAACAATCCCATGATCTGGTGTCATCGAGTACATGAGCTTTATAAAATTTAAAAACATAGTCTGAACCAAAATAAGTATTGTCTGAAAGATTAAATAGTAATAGCATAACTAAGGAAATGGGATTTCAAGGCCTGCAAACGGAACAACAACTATCTTAAAATCTCTAACAGGTGCAGATGCCACTCTCTAGCAATCACCTGTCTCAGCAGCGCCTGGATCTGCACATAAAGTGTAAAGTATAGCCCGAGTATAACCGACCTCACGTACGCAATAAGTATCAAGCTTAACCTAGGGCTGATAACAGTGACGAGCTTGGCAAGGTTTAATGATCGTTGTCAATAACCAACAACACCAATAACAGCATAATAACGACAAAAGGAAAACCAGTTCAAGTAAAATCAGGTACAACTTTATTAACAAATTTATAACAATAGAAGGAGCAATAAGCATGCTTTTTGAATATATCAATCAGGGCATCAATTGTAGCACAGAAATCACCTAAATATGAATTATCAATTTAAACTACGATTTCCAAGCTTTAAATATCATATAGAGACATCAAACACCAAATAGCATGAAAGATACAACCCTATGCCTGCATGGCAAGTTTACATGCCAAATTCAATGATATCGTAGTTTAATCATCAAGTATACCAAATTTTAGCACATATATAGTGTCTGGCACGTGTATCCCTCGATCATCATACACAACCACACTCATCACTGTACGGATGCCTGATATAAGTCCCTCCCAAAGTACATCTCGTATGCATGCACCCACAGGTTAATACTTGACTCCGGAGGGGCAGATCTTAGTCCAAGTGCTGATTGGATCTAAGTCAAAAATCAATATCACATAGCCCAATATGGGGCATGATGCACCATCATCTCACTATTAATACCATTCAGCCCAATATGGGGCCTGGCGCACGCGTCACCTCACAATCAGTATCAATTCGGCTCTATGGCCCAAGATCAGTCATCAACTGCTTAAGCCTCAAATGCTCACATCTCAAAGTATTCAGCTCAACCTGTATCACACATACAAGGGCACCAATAACATGTAAGATAACATATAAAGAGTGCACCGAGACAGAGATATAATATGCGTGATGTAAGAATACGACTACAATTAAGTCAAATAGCTCAATATAGAAAGAATAACCCTATCATGTCTTAAACAGATGAGCGCATAGCCTAGACATGATTCCTAGCAAGAACAATAGCTCATATAGCCATACAAGTGGAGAAAATACGGTACACAAAGGCATGATAATAAAACAAGGTATACAATAGTCTAAAGTTTATTCGGATTATGAATAACCATGGTGTACGCATATACGCTCGTCACCTCGCACGTACGTCACTCCCAACATATATCAAATATCATAGCCAACAGAAAATTACCCCCAAACCAAGCTTAGGCAAGATGCTTACCTTACACGAGCCAAGTCAATACTCTAAAAATACCTTCCTTCGTAAATCGACCTCCGAACGGCTTGAATCTAGTCAAATAATATACTGTGATGTCAAATAATGCTAAAGCAAATAATACTGGAGCATAAAGGTATAAAGTCAACCAAAAAGTCAACTTGGGCCCCCATCTCGAAACCCGATAAAACTTTCAAATTCCGATTACCCAATCCAATATGAGTCAAATATATAAGTTTCACTCAAATCTGACTTCAAATCGAGATTCAAATCCCAAATAATCACTCTAAAAAAATCTAGCACAAATCCCCCAATTTTTTTTATTAAATCTCATAATCTATGTGTAATAATCTATGGGGAAACTAGGTAAAATATCAAAATCAAGTACAAATTACCTACCTTCAAAGTGGTGATGAAATTCTCCCCAAAAATCGCCTCTAGCTGAACTTCAAAAATTCCAAATAATAAAAAATAGACTAAACCCTTGACTTGTAGCTCTGCCTAGTGATTTTTGCTTGCGGAAACTGTCGATTCTGCGACACTAGTTTTGCGGTAAAAATCATGCATATGTGCATTCAGTTAAACTCCCGCACCCTCAGACCCGCGAAGCTCAACTCCGCTTCTGCGCATACCTCTGCTTCTGCGTAAAACCCCAAGTATACCTGGCTTCGCTTCTGCGAGCCAATCCCCGCGTTAGCGGACTCGCAGATGCGCCAATTCTTTGCATATGCAGTCTCTCCAACCTATTCGAAGTCTTGGAACCATAATCGGAACCCGATATCATCAAAATGAACTCCCAATGAAACTTGTGAACTTTCCAAACTTCAAATTTTCAACTTTCGACAATTAGAGCCAAAACATCCTAGGAACCTCCAAATTCAAATCCGTACATACGCCTAAGTACAAATATCACTATACGAACCCATTGTAACCATCAAAACACGAATTCGAGGTCGTTTACAGCAAAGTTAAACCTCGGTCAACTCTTACAACTTAAGCTTCCAAAATGAGACTAAGTGTCTCAATTCACTCTAAAACCTTCCCAAAACCAAACCCAATCATCCCCGCAAGTCACCAAACATCAAATATACATACGGGTAACATCAAGTAGTGGAACGAGGCTAAAATACACAAATTGACCAGTCGGGTCATTAGGTCTCCCCTCTTAAACAAGCGTTCATCCTCAAACGAGTTTAGAGTTATACTTGAAATGCCCAAAATGTGAGGATATTTGCTCTGCATATCATGCTCGGTCCCCCAAGCCGCCTCCTCGACCGGTTGACCTCTCCACTGATGCTTCACCGATGCAATATCCTTCGACCTCAGCTTCCCAACATGCCTATCCAAAATGGCCACTAGCTCCTCCTCATAAGCCAAATTTCCATCCAACCGCACTGAGCTAAAATACAACATATGTGATGGATCTTCATAGTACTTCCGAAGCATGAAAATATGAAACATCGGATGAACTCCGGAAAGACTAGGAGGCAAACAAAGCTTGTAAGCCCCTCACCAACTCTTTCCAACACCTCGAAAGGACCAACAAACCTCAACTCAACTTGCGCTTCTTCTTGAACCTCATCATGCCCTTCATCGGCGAAACTCTAAGTAAAACCTTCTCACCCACCATGAATGCCACATCACGAACTTTCATATCAGCATAACTCTTCTACTTGGACTGAGCGGTGCGAAGCCTCTCCTAAATAAACTTCACTTTCTCCAAAGAATCTCGAACCAAATATGTGCCCAATAATCTAGTTTCACCAGGCTCAATTAACCAACTAGAGAACGGCATCGCCTCCCATATAATGCCTCATACGAAGCCATTTGGATACTAGACTGGTAGCTGTTGTTGTAGGCAAACTCCGCTAAAGGTAGGAACTGATCCCACTGGCCCACAAAATCAATAATGCAGGCCCAACATATCCTCCATGATCTGAATGGTCTGCTCAGACTACCTGTCAATCTAAGGATGAAAATGACGTAATCAACTAACATGTATGTGCAGCTCACGCAGAACAACCCTCCAGAAGTGCGATTTAAAGTAAGTGCCTCGATCTGAGATGATAGACATATTCATGCCATGCAAGCGAACAATCTCTATGATGTAGATCTTAGCCAATTACTCCGAAGTGTAGGAAGTCACGACCCAAATGTGCTGATTTGTTCAACCGGTCCACAATGACCCAAATGGCATCAGACTTTCTCAAAGTTCGTGGCAACCCTACCACAATTTCCATAGTTATACACTCCTACTTCTACTCTGGTATATCAATCTTCTGAAGCAAACCACCCAATCTTTGGTGCTCACACTTGACTTACTGACAGTTCAAAAATTGCGCAACATGCCCAACAATATCCTTCTTCATCTTTCTCCACCAATAATTCTGCTTCAAATCACGATACATCTTCGTATCACCTAGATGAATAGAGTACCTCGAATGATGGGCCTCCTCAAGAATCAACTCTCATAAGCTATCAATATTTGGAACACTTGATCCTGAAGTCATAATACACCATCATCACCAATTGTCACCTCCTTAGCACCATTGTGCTGCACCGTGTCCCTGAGGACAAGCAAATAGGGATCCTCATACTGATGTGCCTTAATGCGCTCAAACAAAGATGACTGAGATACAACATTGCTCGACTCTGAAATATCCAATCTCACCAACCTGTTGGCCAATTCCTGAACATCTATGGCTAAAGGCCTCTCCCTAGCTGTAATGAATTCTAAACTCCGCATACTCTCCGCCTTTATGCTCAAGGAGTCATCTAACACATTAGCTTTCCAGGGATGATAAAAAATAGTGATATAATCCTTCAACAGCTCCAACCATCTACGCTACCTCAAATTCAAATCTTTCTTCTTAAATATATGCTAGAGACTCCATTAATCTGTATATATCTTGCAAGACATGCTATATAAGTAATGCCTCCAAATCTTGAGTGCGTGCATAATAGCTGCTAACTCCGAATCAAGTACCGGATAGTTCCTCTCATGGGGCTTCAACTGGCGCGGCGCATAGGCAGTAACCCTATCGTCACACATCAAGACAACCCAAGACCATCTCGCGAAGCATCACAATAAACTGTGTACAACCCTGATCCTAAAGGTAATACCAAAACTGAAGATGTAGTCAAAGTAGTCTTGCACTTCTGAAAGCTCTCAACTTAGTTAATGGGGCTGCAATAGATGAAAATTCCTCTATGAAGTGATGATAGTAACCATTCCAAACCCAAAAAGCTCTTGATCTCTATAGTGGTAGAAGGTCTGGACCGACTCTGAACTGCCTCAATCTTCTTCGAATCCACCTTGATCCTATCACTAGACACCACATAATTGAAGAACACCACCGAGTCCAAGCAAAACTCGCACTTGGAGAACTTAGCATAAAGCTTCGTCTCTCTCAAAATCTAAAGCACAATCCTCAAATGTTGATCGTGCTCCTCCATACTACAGGAATACACCAATATATCATCAATGAATATAATGACAAACGAATCCAAATACGGATGGAACAAAATGTGTATCAAATGCATGAAATCTGGTAGGACATTAGTCATATGAAAAGACATCACAAAAAACTCATAATGCCCATACGAGTCCTGAAAGCTGTCTTAGGGATGTCCAAAGGCCTAATCTTCAAATAGTGATACCCTGATCTCAAGTCAATCTTTGAGAACAACTAGCTTCCCTGATCAAACAAATTATTAATGCATGGCAGGATACTTTTAACTTCCAGTAATCAATACACATTCTCATAGACCCATCCTTTTTCTTAACAAACAACACTAGTGCACCCAAGGTGATGTGCTAGGCCTAATGAACCCCTTATCTAGCAACTCATGTAACTGCTCCTTCAATTCCTTCAACTCGGCAAGAGCCATGCAATATAGTGGAATAGAAATAGGTTGAGTGCCTGGTGCCAAAATCAATATCCTTATGGGGTGGCATGCCCTATAGGTTTGAAGAAATACATTTGGAAACTCCCTCACTACTGGAACTGACTCAACAATAGAAGTATCAGCACTGACAAAGGCTAGATACGCCAAACATCCCTTCTCAACTATCTGCTGTTCCTTAAAAAAATCACTTTACTAGGATTGTGACCAACAGAACCCTGATATGCTCAAATTACACTTTAATAAATAGTGTAAAGCGGTCGATGTCAAATATAATAACCCAACAAGGTTGGGGTCGAATCCCACAGGGAATAGGTTTGAAAAGGTTACTTGACTAGTGTGTTACTCGACTAAAGTCGTAATTCTATCCAGTTAACCGTAACAAGAGTATGCTTTGGTTTTAGGTAAAGGCTAATTGAAATGTTGAGAATGTAAATAATTTGATTAAAGAAACCAAGGTTGTGTCCCCATTAATGAAGTGTAATGCTATCGGTGTTAATATGATATATTTCTAATGGAAGGTCCTTTTTGATATGCAAATGATGCCTAAGTGACTACCTAATATTTTTCAATAGTTAGGTAGTATTTCCTCTTTATGATTTTTCCAAATATAAAAGAGTTGCAATTAAGAACAATCAATTTATGCCAAATAAAATCCACTTATTCCTAAGCGATTTTATTAAACAAGGTTTAAGCCTTGAGTCTTTGATATTTACTTTTACCAAATTTTACCCCACTTTCCCAAGCAAAGCAAGAATTTAATGGCACTTGTTAATGTTTGCAACCACCAACAATAAATGAAGAATGAGAAGTAAATAAATATCAACCAACTATTATATATATATTCAATGTTAAGCACCCATTAACATAACACCCATTTAGGGTCCACAACCTTAGTATTTAAAGTTAGCTACTCATAATAAATACAAAAACAAGAGAAGATTAAATGCCATAAAGCTTACCAAGTGAAAGGTTCTTGACCCAAAAGCTTCCAAAAGAAAGGAATATTAATGCCTTGTATTGTAGCTTCAAAGTCAGACAAGATAGAGCCCACAAAACCCCAATAAATCTATTTATATAGGGCTAAAAATCGGAATAAAAATCGGACAAATCTGCCTTTTCAGGTTGAATATGCGGCCGCATTTCTGTCACATAACAGAAATGCGGTCCGTAGTTTTGACATGGCCATCGCAGATTGTAACCCTAGTTTTGCCTTCATCGCATTCATGGTTTGTGGTCCGCATTGTAGAAATGCGACCGGATCTTGCATCGTATTTTTTTCCTTCAGTAGACTTCATTTTTGGTTTGCGGTTATTTCTGTGGCTCGCAAACAAGTTATGCGATCGTAGATGAGACCACATTTTTGACGTTGAACTTTGCTCAGAATTCTGTTTTGGTCTGCGATCTCGGTGTGCAATATGCGGCTCGCAAACAAGTTATGCGACAGCAAATGACACCGCATTTTTGACATTGAAATTGCCCAGAAATCTGTTTTGATCTGCGATCTTGGTGTGAAATATGCGGCTCGTATGTGGGTTTTGCGATAGCATATCCACATTTGCGATGCCTTTTTGCTCTTTTCTTGTCTTTTTGTGGCTTTTTGAACTCTTTTCCATGCTCTTAGGTCCTTACACCTCATACACTGCAAAAATACTAAAATTACATAAGTACAAAAGGGAAATTGCATTTAAAACAAGCTAAAATCTAAGCAATTAGTGTCAAAATATGTCGAAATTCTCCGGCACGTCAAACCCGTCCATTCTAACCTCGGCAACCCCGACATTTCCAACGTCATGGTCTTAGCGTGACAGTCAAGAATAGCATGGTACAGAGATAGCCAATCCATACCCAAAATCACCTCAAAATCAACCATATTGAGCAATAAAGGATCAACCCCTGTCTCATAAATCCCAACGGCAGCCACACAAGACCGACACAATCTACCATAATGGAATCACCACTAGGTGTAGATACATGAACAGAAAAATCAAGAGAATCACGAGGCACGTCCAAAGAATGAGGAAAATATGATGACACAAAAGAATAGGTAGAACCAGTGTCAAATAACACTGAAGCATCCCCGTGGCATAGTGAAATAATACCTGTAGTAATAGCATAGGAAGCAAGGACCTTAGTTCTCCCTAGGAACGCATAGCATCTGGCCCAACCTCTGCTGGGCTGAGCTCCCCCTCTAGAGAGACCACGTCCTGGATCACCTCCACCCTGAGCTGGCTGTGAGGGTGGTGTAGCAAATGACGCAGGAATTATAGTATGTCCTCCCTACTGCCCTGAACCTCTGTGAAGACGGGGGTAGTATATGTTGATACTCAATTTTTCCCTCATGTTTGTCATGTATTTTTATATATTTAAATAATAATTATAGAAGAGTTCCTTGCACTACTATTCCATGATATGTTTTAAATATCAATCTATTATACTTTAGTCAAATTATTATAATGGAAGTTTTCTACAAATAATTTTACTCATTTTATAAGCATTTCTAAATTGATTCTAGCATTTTAGTTGATAAATATTTATTAATTACTCCTTCAACATTATTTTTGAGTGTTTAATTTACAAACTAATTATTTTGCATTTTCATGCATATTTTATTGTATTTAACATTATCTTATACAATTATATTTATATTTTTACACCATTTATATTATTATTCGCAATAATAGTAATGTTTTTACAAATAATTATATTTATTATGCTATTTAGGCCAAAATGGCATATTTATACTTTTACAATTATAATCTATTATTTTAAAAGTGTTAATTTCGAAAATAGTATTTTTAACATTTTATAACCATTTGTTGTCACGCCTCCAATTTTCCACCTTAGGATGTCACGATGACACCTAGTCTCTAAGACTAGGTAGGCCTAACATTTAATAATAACTTAACAAAAATAATCAACAGAGATACTAAAGCAAGACTGATAAACTCATCTCAACTTCCAAAATAGGATCTCATCAACACTATTCCCAAAAGCGGTGGAACTGAGTCATAAGCTCTACAGAATAAACTAGAGTGTCTTCTACAGCACTGTCTGAATAAGAAAACAACAAAATGAGATGATATGGAAAGTGACTCCGCAGCCTACGGACGTCGAGCATGTATACTTTGAAGTCTCCAGAAAACAACTACAATCAATCACTAACGTCCAGCACGGGCAAACACACCTAAATCTGCACAAAAAGATGTGCAAACACGTAGTATGAGTACACCGTAATGGTACTCGATAAGTATCAAGCCTAACCTCGGTAGAGTAGTGACGAGGCCAGGTCAAGACACCTACTAGGGAATTATAAACAGAATGAAAATATAATAACAAGAAGTAATGGAAGACAGAGAAATAAATGATAACGAAGCAGGTTAATAACATAGACTAATGACAGAATTGTAAGCATAAAGATACAAGAAAGGGGCAAATAAAGAGAACCATAATAGTTAAATGTGGAGAAAACTGATAAGACAAGGAAGAGTAAAAGTAACAAGAAATGTTCCACCAATAACTCTTTTTAACATGAGATGCACAACAAGAATCACAACCGAGGTACTGCATCGTACACAACAAGAATCACAATCAAGGTACCGCCTCGTATACAACAAGAATCACAAATGAGGTACCGCCTCATATTCACATTTCTCAATTTCAATCACAATCTTTTCTTATATCGCTGTATGTGCCTTACATTTTGATAGTTTTGAAAACATTTGTCCCGAAATAGCTACATACACTTTAGCCCACCTTATGACGCTTTGGGCTTCAAGTAATTCCCTTACTAGAAACACGCACATAAATCCCACCTTATGCCATAGCATGCACATTAACCCCTATCCTTATACTGCCGCATGTGCATCAATATCACAACACAATAACAATTCACACCACAAGTGCGCATATGCCACAACTTGCCAAAAAATAACAATATCAATATTTTCACAATAATAGCCCATAGCTCAACCACAATGTGTAAAAGAATATCAACAATAACAATTAATGTGAATTGCTCAACAAGGAAGGATATCTCAACAATTAACAACTTCGCCTCAATGTGATAACGGCTTTCACAACTTCAACACCAATAACTCAACAAGAAGATAATTCATGAAATAGCGAATTCAAGTAAAAGTAATTCAACAATTAAGGATGTAACAAGGCAATAAGGAAAGTAATAACTTCAACTAAAGCATAAGAGCAAAATATCAAGTAAGATGTAGAACAAGTGTTAACAAAGTCAAATAAGGCATGTAAAGGTATACTACCACAAGTAAGAGTAGATTGACAATGAGAATTAAAACATGATATGACAATTCAATTAAAGGCATAGAAAGAGTCAAAATAACTTAAACCGTTCAAATACCAAATATAACCTATGTACCCACTCGCCACCTTGCGTACACGACTTTCACATAACACAAATACACAATCAATCTCAAATCCTAAGGGGTAGTTCCTCCAAACAAAGTTAGGCAAGACACTTACCTCATTGAGGCCAACTCAACCCTCGGAAATAGCTTTTTCCCTAAAATTTACCTTCACACGGCTCAAATCTAACCAAAATTGACTTAATATCATCAAACAATGCAAGAAAAAATAATTACAATAGATAAAGCTACGATATTTACACTTTTTCCAAAAGTCAACAAAAGGGGCCCGTCTGGTCAAAACTCGGGTCCAAGGGTAGATTCCGATTGCCCCTAACCCCACGAGTCCATATATATGATTAGTTTCAAAATCCGAGTCCAAATCAACTCTCAAAACTCAATTTCTCATTTTTCAAAAACTTGAAAAAATTCCCAATTTTCCTCTTTGATTCACATAAATTTGATGTTAAATCTAAGATATATTCAGGAAATATAGTTAAAAATTGATTAGAATCACTTACCTAATGTTTGTAGATGAAAATCGCATTTGCAAATCGTCTCCTATCGAGTCAGGGTTCTAAAATGTGAGAAATGAGACTAAATCTGACTTTACATATGTCCAGCTGCAGATGTCGCATTTGTGAACCCTCGCAATTGCGGATAAGGGTTCACATATTTGCAAACCTTGACAGCATCAGCAAACATCGAAATTTTGACAAAAGCTTCACAATTGTGAAGTTGGACAACTTCGCAAATGCGACCAAGTGGTCACAAATGCGACCCAAGCCCCTAGCGCGTTGACTTTGCAATTGCGAAGGGGTAAGTCGTGATTGCCACATTAGACCACCCCCTGTCACCTTCACAATTGCGAGGCTGGTGCTCGCAATCGCGATAACAGAGCACCAACACACCAACAATGCCATTTTAAGTTCAAACCATTTCGAAACCCATTTGAGCCCTCGGGGCTCCAAACCCAATATCCACACAAGTCTAAAAATATCATACAAAGTCGCTCACGAGATCAAAACCCAAAATAACATCTAGAACTAAGAATGGAATACCAAAACACATGAATTTCAAAGTAAAATTCAAGAATTACTAAAATTGTTATTACGCGTCCGAATCCTATCAATTCAACTCCAAATGATACCAAATTTTGCTGACAAGTTCTAAATAGCATAACAGACCTATTTCAAGTCCCAGAATTAAATTCCAAACCTGATAGCCAAAAATCAACCTACGGTCAAACTTCTAAACTTCAAATTGCCAATTTTTGGCAAAAAACACAAACCAACCTACGAACTTCCAAATTCGATTTCGGTCATACAACCAAGTCCAAATTCACGATACTAAGCTATCTAATCCATCAAACACCGTTCTAGAGTCGTTTTCACAAAAGTCAATATTGGTCAACATAAACAACTTAGGCTTCTAAGCCAAGAACCAAAGGGTCCAATTCAACCAAAATCTTTCCGGAATGAAACCAATCAACCCCGTAAGTCATAAACCATACATACACATGTGTGAAGAATCAAAAGGGGAATCAGGGCGCAATTACACAACACGACCGGTCGGGTCATCACGTTTATTTATTTATTTTTAATTATTTTTCGTGTTTTAAGTCGTGGCCTAATAATGCTCAAAATCTGAACCAAAATTGGCCCAAATCTTAGGCCCAAATCTCAGACCCAATACCAGACGACACCTTAGCCAAAATACCCAATCGAGTGACCTATATCCGCCCATCTCCTTTTTTAAAATCACAGCCGTTGATCTCAAGGTCAACGGATCACAACAATCCCTCATTCTCTCCTTATATCTTCATAACCCCAAACCCTAACCCATTCTCACTCTCACCAACCACCTCTCAACGCTCTCAATCCTCTCCACTCTTTCTCCCTTTTTGTGAAAACTTAGCCGCCTCACCCTAAATTCTCTCCAAATTCGGCTATACTATGGAACCTCTCCATGATTTACTTACCGTATATGCATTACTCTGTTATTATTTGCACAACCAAGGTATCACTTAGTACTTATCTAATTTTGGAAAATACCATCTCTTCGAATCAAGCCGATTGACTTTGATCTTTGAAGATTCAGACGATACTTTTTTCTATATACACTCGAAAGGAGACGATTATTGCACTCCTAGCCAATTTTTAATCGTTAGAACCTAACAAGGGTTTAAAATTGATTTATTTCCTTTACCGATCACTTTACTGATTGCATGTAATTTTTTTTTTCCTTATTTGTGTTTGACTGACTTCTTTCTATGACTGTTCGTGTAATCAAACACTATATAAACCCATCCCCAATTTCCCATTGGGATAGATATTGAATCACTCTCTCTTAGTCGCACTTGATCTATTCTTTGTTTTGGTTCTCTAAGACTATTGTGTTCGATTAGTTATTGGACGGCTGAAAGTCAAGGCCACTGTGGTATTTCTTAAAAACCTCCTCCGGTGCAAGCACTGCTCGGAGCCATTTCGACGCTCTTGTGAACAGTGAAGTACTGGAGATTTGGGTTCTCACTGTTCTCTTTCAACTAATGCTATTGATCCACTGCTGAAGCTCTAATTTTTATCATTCTTTGCTCATTTATTTTTCAACTAGTTAGTGTTCTCGACTCTTCAATTTGACTCTTACTCCTCTATTTGTTCATGTTATGTGTATTCTGTGTGCCAATCTGTCTAAACTCCTATCAAATAGAATCATGTGTGGTGATTTGTTGAATGTTTCACTGCAATTTCATTGTGAAAATGATATTTCGCGAACCCATGCCTGCCGGTGTTAAATTAGCTTAAGTCTAATACCTTTAAGGCCATCTTTGATATACATAGTGGTCGACTTGTATGATTTCTGACCTTCTAAGAATATGGTACTTACCTGCTGATTGATTTGTTATACTGAGTTTATGATCCTGTTGGCCCTTAATTTTTTATGATAAGTCTTTCCTGTGGGTATTTCCTCTTGTTATATTCTCAATATTAAGTTCTTCGTTAGCTCTTGCCTTAGATTTTCATGTTGAAATCTTCCTGTGGGGACTGCTATTGGTATGTGCTCAGAATTCCTTCCTGAACATGTATTACATTAAGAGTTTCATGCTAAGTCTTTCATGTGTGAATGGCTACTTGCTAGTTTCTCAGAATTAGTCCTTAACCATGCCTATCTTAGGTTTTCATGTTAAAAACTATCCAGTAGGAATTCTATTTGGACAACTTCTTAGAATTGGGTTATGACTGTGTCTTGCTTTAGATTTTCATGCTGAATTCTTACTTGTAGGAGTTGCTATTTGTTATGAGAATTGGATCATGACCATGTTTGCCTTGAATTTTATGCCAAATCCTTCCTATGAGGAACCCCTGTTTGTTATGCTCCTTGTGATTAAGTCCTGACTACTCTTGGGTGTTTATCTTTGTGATGTTGTACTTTGAATGAATTTCATGAACCTGTAAGCCACCACGTGCGTGTTTGCTCTGAACTATATGTTCTGTATACCCCTTCATGTCGTAGGAACTCTTTCATGAGAACTTTTATAAGACTAATAGATTTTCAAAGATGCTTTTGTCCTATTTCTGTGCTCTTTCACCTATTAGACATCTTCTCCTAGGATTTTATTTAGAGATTTTTGATATTTTTTAGTGAAATACTGGGAATCCAATGTGCATATGCTCTTTTCAAGATTTCAGGTTGCCTGAATAATTGGTTTGCATAGACTGCCACTTGTATTTTGTGTTCTTGTTGGTTGTTAATCATAACGGGTGAACATGGTAATTTCCTCTATTATTTGGGCCCGGTCTCCTGGGCCAGGTTTGGTATTAGGGTCTGAAGTACACAGTCAACACCTAGAGTTTGGGCTTGCCGTCTGCGTGAAGTTCTAAGTCCATTTGAAGGCCCGGATGTGTTACTGGGTTACTCTGTATCTGTAATTGGACCTGTAACTATTCTATTTGGTCTGTAATAACTTGTAAACACAATTGATGGGGAAAATAGTTAAAAGGGGGCTGGGGTAGTTTGATTCTCGCATAAATGGATAGAGAGCATACCTATAGGATCCAAAATTACTTTATTTGCTACTTGTCCATTATGTTCTACTTTTGTGTACTACCCGGCAATAGACAACATGCCTATAAGCTATACGACCTTCAAACTTGCTTATCCGCTTAGAAACCATGATTTAGGACCCTACGCAATTTGTAATTACGTACAACCAACATGATTTATTTAGAAAGCATGCCCATCGTACAAACTCCATGTTAACTTGTTTGAATATTTGCTCCTCCACTTAGAAATTATGTATTAGGATTTAACACTTAGCTAACATGCCTATTGGACTCTATGTTAAGTAATTGAAATCACTTGTGCAGCCATGTCTCTCAACTATGTTCTTAATACCTCAGGCCTAGAATTTGCGCCATTTAATTGCTGTGTCATTAAAAAATAGTCTCAAATTTGACCATTTAGATATCCTCCCTATAGGATTTAAAATAATATGTTTGCCAGACTATTCATGAACTTGACCAATTTACAATTGGTCATTTACGTATTCACATAGAAATTACGCTTTAGGTTTAATTAGTTCAACAACGTACTCTGGTTCATAACTGACCGGTCTTAATCTCACGATTAGATGAGGATGTTCATAGGTCAATTCGCTTATTAATTCTGCCACCCCCATCTCTGTTAATTGATAATTACTTGATAAGCATATTGTCACGTCTCAACCTCGGGGAGCGCGACCGGCACTCAACTGAGATACCCTGGTCAAGCAAGCCTACTTGATGCCTTCTACCGAACCTTACCCAATAACAATAAAAGAACCATTAACAAGAGATAAGCATGAGAAGGGTAAAATGTTCCACATTCTTTTTCCATTACTCAAAGGATATTCATTTTACAATTTCCAAAATATTACAAGTTCATAATTACGAGGCAAAAATATATTTGCCAAATAACAACACTTCTAACTCATTACCCAACATCGTACACCACCCACAACATGTCTACAAAGCCACTAAGAATAACAAAAGAGTAGTATGGAAGTGCCGGCGACAAGGCCCCGACTATACCTCAAAACACAAATACAACGTCAAGTGACATTGAGGCCCGGAATAGAGTAGGGCTCACCAAACCTTCCGAGTAGACAGTAACTGCTAATGAGGATAAAAGCTGCCTGCTGACGAACCACCTGCAACCATGAAGATGCAGCCCCCACCGCAAAAGGGAAATTAGTAATGTGGAATAGTACTAGTATGTGAAGCTAAATGTCCTCCTTAGAAAAAGAATGCGAATATAATAAAGGGAAAACCATGGAAGCAACAAGTAACAATCAATGATATCCAAATGCCAAGCTAAAACCTAATAATTTTCAAAATACGAAAATAATATTATTTTTGGCTGGGAGATCATTAGCACCGATAATACCATTGTGTTTTTAGCACGGAGTTCGATCACGCCCTATCCGCTAGGCCATCTCTCCACGAACAATGTGGATCAACATGTGATGTGAAAGAAAGGTGTTACCAAGAGTAGGAACCACCATGCGCACAACATGGCGTCCGATCACCACCCGACCGGCAAGGTCATCTTACCACATATGCCGTTTTAGTCGACATCAAATCCAGGGCTATCAACAATGTCATCCCAATCAAGGGGAATAATCTCTACACATCAATCTCATCCTAAATAAGGGGAATAATCACGGTCAACTCCTACACCGGCACGTGTAGTTTCGGGTGTGGGCCTTACGACCCACCCTTCATCGATTCGTTAATGATACTCCCAAAAATATTTTGTTTTGCGCACAAAGGAAACAAAATTGCAAATACATTCACCTCATAACCTTTCACACCATATATAGCTTTATTAGTACCTTAACCCACTCACAACCTCATTATTTCATTGGTTCTCTTGGCCATACATATGATTCTTCATTCATGGCACGGTGGCCATATCTCACATTCCACAATTACATTTCTTTATTTTCAAGGACCATCATCATAGACATCAACATATAGAAATACTTTAGTAATGAAGGTCTTAAACACAATAGATTCCTTTCCAAAGAAAGGAGCAAAATGACTAGCAATTGAAACACGAGTTAAAGTCATAAGCGAGTGACACACCACTTATTCTTGAAATACTTTTTCCCAAAAGGACAATACACAATTTCAATTCATGAGTATGTAATAATTCAAATCACATTAGAAATATTTATAAAGGAGAGCATGGTGATTTACGATTGGAACACGAATACTAATCAAATGCACTAGTTACGACAACTATGACCACGTTTTACATCTCACTCTAACTTCTTTCACTTCCAGACATCATCATAGGTTACTAAATTAAGGGCGTTTTGAATCAAGACCTCAAATATGTATATGAGCAATATGAGTCTTAAGGACGTTGGGTTTTCTTTCTAAGTTAAGCATAATAGTCTTTCATTTGAAACACTAGCTGAAGTCATAGTGTTTTAATACATCACCCTTACTTGAACTCATTCTCGAAATAGATCATGATAAGATAGGAGCAATTGGAACACATTTTGAGTATATATCTTTCAACACAACACTTGTTTAGAATAATCAAATTTATTAGGAACTACCCATAACATGGAAATTAGGAACCTGGGCCAACCATACTTGAAACTTACGAGAACATCATGAAATTCGATTCTAAGAGAGAAGTTTAGCAAACATACCTTTTTTGAGCTTTCCTTAAGTTACTACGACGTCCAACACTTCTAGCAATAAAAATCTATAGGAAGATAGCAAAAATCGGATAATAATTAGAAGGATTCTCATGGTGTAACTCTCTTAGGAATTTTGTCAAATACCTATAATGCAAAAATTGACTAGAAAGCTCTACAATGGTTATCCCTTCCTTCATCAACCAATTTAAACAAAAAAACTACCTGATATAGTTTAACAACCCCACATACTACCTCCTATTGGCACATGCATGGCCTATCTCCAACCCCACAACATACTTAAACCCATAACCTCTTGCATAAAATCTTAGGTGAAGGACTTGATCAGATAGATGATGGAATAGTGAGTGGCTTTATGATTCTTGAAGATTGGGGCAAGAATGGATGATTAGAATGCCAGGCCTTCTACTTCTATCTCTAAGATACTCTCACTTCTCTCTAAAACATCAGATATATGCTCCAAAATGAGCCCGGAAGGCTATTAATTAAAATGGGGTCGGGTAAGAAATTCCCAAAAATGACCCACCAATGTCAATTATATGGTAGCAGAATAGATATGTGGCCAGCAAAATAGATATATGGCTAGCAGAATGGTTATGCGGCTAGCTGAATGGTTATGCTGCCAGCAGAATGGCCACAAAATGATTTTCAAATTCTGGGTTAGGGCTGGTCCATTCCGAGATGCAATTTCGCGGTAGCATAATCATTATGCGGCCAGCAGAACCATTATTTGGCCAGCAAAATAGTTTTAAAATTTTTCCCTTTTTCTGTTCCACTCAACTGCGGATTTGCGGTCGCATAATGGACCGCAGAAATGCCATGTTCTGCAACAATTTTCCTCTTACTCCCCAATGCATTGTATAACTCAAAAAGTCCATACCACGGCTCGTTTTCTACAATCTTCAAACACATTAGCCTACCTCGGCACCACGAAACCTTAAATTCCTTGGTTAAATTTTATGGGGCCTTACATCCTCCCCCGCTTAGGATCATTCGTCCTCAAATAAGGAGTAGAATCCGCCCCAAACACCTAACATAACTCAACTCTTCTTTCAAAGATATCAAGCCCCCAAATTTGATTAACTCCCAAATTTTTCAGAAATTTCGGCTGAGTCTCCCCTGTAATTGGGCCTATCCACCTGCCAGAGTAACACCAAAACCACCCTAACAACACCTCCATAACTCAACAAAGCATCAAAATATATATACCAATAATACCAACCTCGATGTTACAGGCACTTCATTAACAAAAGTGGCACCTTGACATGAGCTGTACATATTTAAGTCATAATACATAGAAAGTACCTTTCGAGTCACAACCATTTGACTATACAAACAATTCAGAGTATTTTCTTTACTTTGAAGGAGGAAATCTCAACTTCCGGACTTATCTAACAAGGATGAAAATTAGGTGCCTCTCATAACCCAATTGTCTATTAACTTTACCTTTATTAACCATTCACATAATATCTTCATGGAGAAAATCTGGAGAATAACCCCTTCACTTTCTTCAACTCTAAATCTCTACGTCAAACACCCAAATTAAAATTTTGGCAACCTTTCAACAATTATTCTACGATGTGCTAGAATGAAAATGACTATAGAGTTTCCAACCCACCATGTTTGATCATGGAACGACGCTTTTTTTTTTCACATGTGCTAAATAGAATTACTATAAATGGGAACAATGAGGTTCGAGATTGGGCTGGAATTATTCAGGAATCCATCAATGTGCTGAGAAGGGCATTTCGGGAGGTTATATCCTAAGAGACATGAATGTTACTACCAATAGCGCTGACAAGGTTAATCATTGTGATGAACTCCTTGATTCGACAAATGAGGCATATAGTTAACTAGTACACATGGATAATGTGGGAACCATGTAAATGATCCTAAGATGTAAAAGAAGTGAGTCGTTTTAGACATGTGATATATGGGAGGCATGATCGGGAGGATAAAGACGTTAGCATTAGTTACTCTTTGAGGATAATGAGTTATGAAAGGGACAGTAACAATTGTTTTATGCCCTATGTGCCTTGTTCGGCAATAGTAAGCCTTAAGGAGAAATAGTCAAGTACGTGACACTAGTTGCCTTTTAAGTGTAGGAAAAATTGGTTTAACTCGAAATGAGAAGAGTCTTGCACCATGTATGTGATAGAGGTTCCAAAAACACATGAAGTTGCGTTACACTCTTAACAGTATTTGACACAAGGAAACTACGCCCCAAGCCTACCAGGTTGTAAAGGAGGTTGAACACTTGTGAGGCTCTTATTCTAGCAGCTTAATCCTTTTCAGATAGTTGATCCTATATGAGAGGACTAGAGATGCGATAAACTTGTCTTTCAAATCGATATGCTCATGATATGTGCCAAAATCTGAAATATCCACCTGAAATGGGGAGGGAAAGCTCATGGTAAGACTACTTAACTTCAACCACACACGAGTGAAACCATGTAGCAAGGACATTAATATTAGGATTAAATCATGCATTAGTTAGAGTGGTTCTAATGGTTAATATGTTGCTCCGGGGAGAGAGGCAAATAAAACTCCTATCCACCCAGGTATGTGGAATATTAAGGATAGTAAACTCTATGCACATGATAATGGCATAATAAATGATTCTAGAAGCCGAGTGTTAATGATAACAGAACCTAGGGAGACACTACAAAATGATCATGGAAGGTTTGCGAATGTTCATGATGAGTTTGCGATGGATTTTATTACTTGAAAAATACCCATATGCTACCGAAGGATGGGAAAAACATGAGAAGCAGAGATGATGCTATGATAACCCCAAAGGTGCATTCGGTCTTGACGGAGAGCCTATTAAGGATCCTATGAGAAAAGAAGTGTTAAAGCGACTCATGGAAGGACGCGATCTCACATGGCTATCCAACAAGTGTGGGGAGACTAGCACAATAAGTGAACTAACGAGGGATCACAATCAGACCATGTTGTAGAGGTGTAAAGAGAGAGTGGATACTTTTTGAGGGCTGGACATGTTCTTGCCAAAATAACTCTCAAACTACAATACCGGGCCATGACATGGGCGACTACAATACTAGGAACAAGGAGAGTTACTTATTGTGGAATGATCTAAGTGCACATGAAAGTTATACTGATATGGGCGAATAATGATATTCTTATGACAAATTTGTGAGGATCCCAAGTTTCAGAGAGACTTTATGCAGACAACTGACCATTTCAATTGACATGTACACTTATGATAGGTGCTGAGACATGCGCTAATGTTACTAAATAGTGAAAAGGTTTCATGATAATGTTCCCAAAGGGAGTAAAGTGATTCCTTAAATGCCATTATCTGCATACATAGGAGACAGAGAGAGAGTGTGGCTTAAAAAAATATCTCACGCTAGGTCACATTACATTATATTCGACACCATGTAGGTAAATGTTATGATGGTGCGTGCACAAGTGAGAAAATGTTATCCATTTGAATCAGAAGGTTCTATAAGGAATTCATCAGGTATCGTCCCTTGTTGAGAATTTAGGGAAGCAAGTGGGAAGTGTTAACCTAGGGTTATAACTCATTTCAAGGAAATCATTACGGAGTTGAATTCTTCAAGAGGTTGTAAGTGAGAGAATTGTGATAAAAAGGCTTCACGAATAATGCGCCTCGTACAAAGAGTAGATACATGTAATGTTTTTGTATTCAGTTTCTTCTTACGACCATGTTTATGTAGGCCCTTCAATATGGATGTACATATAAAATAAGGAAAATCATGCGGTGTTCATAATGAGGTACTAAGGAGTGACTTACTTGGTGATTTTAGGTTGGCAGGGTGCCTTAGCTGATGCCCCTCAACTCCACATCCATAACATACATTGGTACCATAGTGACATACACCCGAATGATATCTCCTACACTCCTCACAACGAGAATGAGGTCCGCTAAACTGACTCGCCTCACTGACTTAATTTTTACCCTTTTTGCGTACATCATAAGCATTCCCCCTATCCTTCCTCCAGGCCTATATGGCGAGAGTAACAATCTCTGTACTGGTTTGCGATATGGGCCTTTGGAATTTCTCAAGCCTACCACCCCTAACACGCTGCTGAGCATACTCACAACACGACGCCAAATGTTCCCACCCGCATATCGGGCAGACCAGACTAGGTGTACCTAACCCAGGACATTTGTTCTTCTTGTGCCCCCTCATTCTACAACCATAACATTTCAGGAGTCATCCAACATAAACCCACGTGGCGCTTCTTACAAATCAAACATTCTGGCTTATTCGTACCAACAACCCTTTTTCGTTTCTTAGGTGCTCTCACCACATGATCTGGTGGCATGGTAACATTAATAGGAACAAGGACACTTCCTAGCAACTAGTTCTTTCAATCCCTCCTCGCTGCCTCGAACTCGTGGGTTACTCATCTGGAAAAGGAGACATAACGAAGAAATTAGCATTTTACCTTGAGCTCTATTGCACGATCTGAAGTATCAAAGAAAGGTGAAATTCCTAAATATCCAAGTAGCCTCCTAATTATAGGTGTGGTCGACAACACACCGATAAGAAGGACTCTACTAGACAAGGCTCCGAGACATCCTAGGACACTTTAAAACCTTAGGCTCTATACCAAACTTGTCATGCCCTGACCTCGAGGAGCGCGACCGGCGCTCAACTGAGATACCCCGGTCAAGCAAGCCTACTTGATGCCTTCTACCCAACCTTACCCAATAACAATAAAATAACCATTAACAAGAGAAAACATAAGAAGGGTAAAATGTTCTACATTCTTTTTCCATTACTCAAAGGATATTCATTTTATAATTTCCAAAATATTACAAGTTCATAATTACGAGGGAAAAACATATTTGCCAAATACCAACACTTTTAACTCATTACCCAACATTGTACACCACCCACAACATGTCTATAGAGCCTCTGCGTACAACAAAAGAGCAGTATGGAAGTGCTGGCGACAAGGCCCCGCCTATACCTCGAAACTCAAATACAACGTCAAGTGGCATAAGGCCCGGAATAGAGTAGGGCTCACCTAACCTTCCGAGTAGAGAGTAACTGCTAACGAGGATCAAAGCTGCGCTGACGAACCACCTGCATCCATTGAAGATGCAGCGCCCCTAGCAAAAGGGACGTTAGTACATGGGGAATAGTACTAGTATGTAAAGCTAAATCCTCTTTAGAAATAGAATGCCAATATAAGAAAGGGAAAATCATGGAAGCAACAAGTAACAATCAATGATATCAAAATGCCAAGCTAAAACCTAATAATTTTCAAAATACAAAAATAATATTATTATTGGTTAGGAGATCATTAGCATTGATATACCACTGTGTTTTAGCACATATTTCGATCACGCCCGATGGGCTAGGCCATCTCTCCATGAACAATGTGAATTGAAATATGATGCGAAATAAAGGTGTTACCAAGAGTAGAACCACCATGCGTAGAACATGGCGTCCGATCACCATCCGACCGGCTGGGTAATCTTCCCACATATGCCGTGTGAGTCGACATCAAATCCAGGGCTATCAACAATCTCATCCCAATCAAGGGGAATAATCTCAACACATCAATCTCATCCCAAATAAGGGGAATAATCACAATCAACTCCTACACCGACACGTGTAGTTTCAGGTGTGGGCATTATGACCCACCTACTATCGGTTCGCTAATGATACTCCCAAAAACATTTTGTTTTGCACACAAAGGAAACAGAAGTACAAATACATTCACCTCACAACACAACCTTTCAGACCATATATAGCTTCATTAGTACCTTCAACCACTCACAACGTCATTATTTCATGGGCTCTCTTGGCCATACATATGATTCTTCATTCATGGCACGGTGGCCGTATCTCACATACCACACTTTCATTTCTTAACTTTCAAGGACCAACATCATAGACATCAACATATAGAATATTCTGGATATCACAACTTTAGGTTCATTAGTAATGAAGGTTTTAAACACAATATATTCCTTTCCAAAGAATGGAGTAAAATGACTTGCAATTGAAACACGAGTTAAAATCATAAATGAGTGACACACCACTTATTCTTGAAATACGTTTTCCCAAAAGGACAATACACAATTTCAATTCATGAGTATGTAAGAACTCAAATCACACTAGAATATTTATAAAGGAGAGCATGGTGATTTACGATTGGAACACCCATACTAATCAAATGCACTAGTTACGACAACCATGGCCACGTTTTACATCTCACTCTCACTTCTTTCACTTCCAAACATCATCATAGGTTACCAAAGATTAAGGGCGTTTTGAATCAAGACCTCAAATATGTATATGAGCAATATGAGTCTTAAGGACGTTGGGTTTTCTTTCTAAGTTAAGCATAATAGTCTTTCATTTGAAACACTAGCTGAAGTCATAACGTTTTAATACATCACGCTTACTTGAACTCATTCTCGAAATAGATCATGATAAGATAGGAGCAATTGGAACACGTTTTGAGAACTTATATCTTCTAACACAATACTTATTTAGAATAATCAAATTTATTAGGAACTACCTGGAACATGGAAATTAGGAACCTGGGCCAACCATACTTGAAACTTACGGGAACATTATAGAATTCGATTCTAAGAGAGAAGTTTAGCAAACATACCTTTTTTGAGCTTTCTTAAGTTACTACGACGTCCAACACTTCTAGCAATAACAATCTATAGGAAGATAGCAAAAATCAGATAATAATTAGAAGGATTCTCATGGTGTAACTCTCTTAGGAATTTTGTCAAACACCTATAATGCAAAATTGACTAGAAAGCTCTACAATGGTAATCCCTTCCTTCCTCAACCAATTTTAACAAAAAACTACCTGATATAGTTTAAGAACCACAAATACTACCTCCTATTGGTACATGCATGGCCTATCTCCTACCCCACAACATACTTAAAACCGTAACCTCTTGCATAAATGCTTCGGAGAAGGACTTACCCGTATAGATGATGGAATAGTGAGTGGCTTTATGATTCTTGATGATTGGGGCAAGAATGGATGATTAGAATGCTAGGCCTTCTACTTCTCTCTCTAAGATACTCTCACTTCCCTCTAAAACATCAGATATATGCTCCAAAATGAGCCCCAAAAGCTATTCATCAAACTGGGGTTAGGCAAGAAAATTTCCAAAAATGATCCTCGATGTCAATTATGTGGTAGCAAAATAGATATGTGGCCAAAAAAATAGATATGTGGCTAGCAGAATGGTTATGCAGCTAGCAGAATGGTTATGCGGCTAGCAGAATGGCCAGAAAATGATTTTCAAATTATGGGTTGGGTCTGGTTCATTCCGCAATGCAATTTCGCGATAGCATAATCATTATGTGGCCAGCAGAATCATTATTTGGCCAGCAAAATAGTTTTCAAAATATGCCCCTTTTCTGTTCCACTCCGCGGTGGATTTGCGATCCACGGAGTAATTTTCTTATCGCATAATGAACTGCAGAAATGCCATGTTCTGCAATAATTTTCCTCTTACTCCCCACTGCATTGTATAACCCAAAAGTCTATACCGCGACTCGTTTACTACAATCTTCAAACACATTAGCCTAACTCGGCACTACGAAACATTAAATTCCTTGGCAAAATTTCATAGGGCCTTACATCCTCCCCCACTTAGGATCATTCGTCCTCAAATGAGGAGTAGAGTCCTCCCCAAACACCTAACGTAACTCAACTCTTCTTTGAAAGATATCAAGCCCCCAAATTTGACTAACTCCCAAATTTTTCAGATATTTTGGCAGAGTCTCCCCTGTAATTGAGCCTATCCACCTGCCAGAGTAACACCAAAACCACCCTAACAAAACCTCTATAACTGAACAAAGCATCAAAATATATATACCAATAATAACAACCTCGATGTTACAGGCACTTCATTAACAAAAGTGATACCTTGACATGAACTGTACATATTTAAGTCATAATACATAGAAAGTACCTTTCAAATCACAACCATTCTCCTATACAAACAATTGAGAATATTTTCTTTACTTTGACGGAGGAAATCTCAACTTCCGGACTTATCTAACAAGGATGACAATTAGGTGCCTCTCATAACCCAATTATCCATTAACTTTACCTTTATTAACCATTCACATAATATCTTCACGGAGAAAATCTGGAGAATAACCCGTTCACTTTCTTCAACTCTAAATCTCAACGTCAAACACCCAAATTAAACTTTTGGCAACCTTTCAACAATTATTCTACGAGGTGCAAGAATGAAAATGACTATTGAGTTTCCTACCCACCATGATTGATCATGGAACGATGTTTTTTTTTTTTTTTTTTTTACATGTTTGAACCTATAACTCTCGATAGATTTACTACAAACGGGAACAACGAGGTTCGATATTGGGCTGGAACTATTCAACAATCATCAATAGCTCTGACATGGTTAATCATTGTGATGACATCCTTGATTCGACAAATGAGGCATAAAGTTAACTAGTACGCATGGATAATGTGGGAACCATGTACATGATTCTAAGATATAAAAGAAGTGAGTCATTTTAGACATATGATATATGTGGGGCATGATCGGGATGATAAAGACGTTAGCATCAGTTACTCTTGGAGGAGGATGAGTTATGAAAGGGACAGTAACAATTGTTTTATGCCCTATGTGCCTTGTTCGGCAATAGTAAGCCTTACGGAGAAATAGCCAAGTACGTGACACTAGTTGCCTTCTTAAGTATAGGGAAAATCGGTTTAACTCGAAATGAGAAGAGTCTTGCACCATGTATGTGATAGAGGTTCCAAAAATACATGAAGTTATGTCGTGCTCTTAACAGTATTTGACACAAGGAAGCTACGCCCCAAGCCTACCAGGTTGTAATGGAGGTTGAACACTTGTGAGGCTCTTATTCTAGCAGCTTAATCCTTTTCTGATAGTTGATCCTATATGAGAGGACTAGAGATGCGATAAACTTGTCTTTCAAATCGATATGCTCATGATATGTGCCAAAATTTGAAATATCCACCTGAAGTGGGGAGGGAAAGCTCATGGTAAGACTACTTAACTTCAACCACACACGAGTGAAACCATGTAGCAAGGACATCTTAATATTGGCATTAGATCATGCATATGTTAGAGAGGGTCTATTAGTTAATATGATGCTTCGGGGAGAAAGGCAAATAAAACTCCTACCCACCCAGGGATGTGGAATATTAAGGATAGTAAACTCTCGGCACATGATATTGGCGTAATAAATGATTCTACAAGCCGAGTGTGTCTGATAACGGAACCCAGGGAGACACTGGAAAATAATCAAGGAAGGTTTGCGAATGTTCATAATGAGTTTGCGATGGATTTTATTACTTGAAAAATACCCATATGCTACCGAAGGATGGGAAAAACATGAGAAGCAGAGATGATGCTATGATAACCCCAAAGGTGCATTCGGTCTTGACGGAGAGCCTATTAAGGATCCTATGAGAAAAGAAGTGTTAAAGCGACTCATGGAAGGACGCGATCTCACATGGCTATCCAACAAGTGTGGGGAGACTAGAACAATAAGTTCACTAACTAGGGATCACAATCAGACCATGTTGTAGAGGTGTAAAGAGAGAGTGGACACTTGTTGGGGGCTGGACAAGTTCTTGCCAAAATAACTCTCAAACTACAATATCGGGCCATGACATGGGCGACTACAATACTAGGAACAAGGCGAGTTATTTATTGTGGAATGATCTAAGTGCACATGAAAGTTATACTGATATGGGAGAATAATAGATATTTTTATGACAAATTTGTGAGGATCCCAAGTTTCAGAGAGACTTTATGCAGACAACTGACCATTTGAATTGACATGTACACTTATGATAGGTGCTGAGACATGCGCTAATGTTACTAAATAGTGAAAAGGTTTCATGATAACGTTCCCAAAGGGAGTAAAGTGATTCCTTAAATCCATTATCTGCATACACAGGAGACAGTGAGAGAGTGTGGCTTAAGAAAGATCTTACTCTAGGTCGCATTACATTATATTCGATGCCATGTAGGTAAATGTTATGATGGTGCGTGCACAAGTGAGCAAATGTTATCCATTTGAATCAGAAGGTTCTATAAGGAATTCATCAGGTATCATCCCTTGTTGAGAATTTAGGGAAGCAAGTGGGAAGTGTTAACCTAGGGTTATAACTCATTTCAAGGAAATCATTACAGAGCTGAATTCTTCAAGAGGTTGTAAGTGAGAGAATTGTGATAAAGAGGTTTCACGAATAATGCGCCTCGTACAAAGAGTAGATACATGCAATGTTTTGGTATTCAGTTTCTTCTTAAGACCATGTTTATGTAGGCCCTTCAATATGGATGTACATATAAAATAAGGAAAATCATGCAGTGTTCATAATGAGGTACTAAGGAGTGACTTACTTGGTGATTTTAGGTTGGCAGGGTGCCTTAACTGATTCCCCTCGACTCCACATCCATAACATACATTGGCACCATAGTGACATAACCCCGAATGATATCTCCTACACTTCTCACAACGAGAATGAGGTTTGCTAAACTGACTCGCCTCACTGACTTAATTTTTACCCTTTTTGCATACATCATAAGCATTCCCCCTATCCTTCCTCCAGGCCTCTATGGCGAGAGTAACAATCTCTTTACCCGTCTGCAATATGGGCCTTTGAAATTTCTCAAGCCTACCACCTTAACACGCTTTTGAGGATACTCACAACACGATGCCAAATGTTCCCTCCGCCATATCGGGCAGATCAGACTAGGTGTACCCAACCTAGGACATTTGTTCTTCTTGTGCCCCCTCATTCCACAACCATAACATATTTCAAGAGTCATCCAAATAACCCCAAGTTGCGCTTCTTACAAATCAAACATTCTGGCTTATTGGTACCAACAACCCTCTTTCGTTTCTTAGGTGCTCTCACCACATGATCCGGTGGCGCGGTAACATTAATAGGATAAAAAACAACTAACTTCCCTAGCAACTTGTCACGACCCGACCGGAGGGCCGCGACTTGGCAGGCGTACCCTTCATATAAGCTATCTTGCTTTCTTTGCCACTTAGATGGCCAGTGAATGCCCATATTCATAACAACAACGACCATAATTAACTGCATCATGACGTAGACATACATACACAACAACAACATACCACGGCGACTCGGCCGTTGTACAAAAGTTATATAACAGCATACATGCGCTTGCCGACCAGGCAATTCAACTGTACATAAGTTGTCCCAACACTTATCTATACATACACTGACATTTGTCCATGCACTGCTGACATTGTCTAAGAGCCTCTACTAGAACATGCACTATACAACTTATGTCGGAACAGGGCCCCGACATGCCCAAGACACCTATACAAAATGCATACCAAAACTATAGCAAGTCGGTGGGGGAGCTCTGTCTATCAGTCTATCAGGACCTGCAGCACGACATGCAGCGTCCCCAAATAGAGGACGTCAGTACGGACAATATACTGAGTATGTAAAACAGGGAACATAATGTAAGAGCAATAATGAGCATCAGGATAGAAACATATAACCTGAAATAAATGAATTGCCTCTGAGGGCGGCTAACCATGACATATTCATAGAACTTATGCATATACACATAACCTTTATAACATCATCATATTCGTATTCATTATCATTATCATCGTCTTATATCAATGCCTCTGTGGGCTAGCCAATTTCATATATATATATAT
>MCJB01050044.1:3744-31250 GCA_002018475.1 Nicotiana obtusifolia
CTTTTAGGTTTTGAAGCTGTGAAATAATAGTGAATTATCTGGCTTTAGAAGCTTTTAAAAGCCCTCTCTTAACCGACTTTGGGCTTTTAAATTTTAGCCCTTAAATTTTGGCAAGTAGGTGATGCACCTACTTGTCACCTACCAGCCTGCGCAGTTCTACGGAAATATAATTATCTCAATACTCCGAGATTTTATTGACAAATGGTTTGAAGAATTGGAAACTAGACTCATAGACCTTTAATTTGGTAGGTAAACCACCCCGTAATTCCTTGTAAATTGGGAGAAAATCGTAGAAACATTTGACCTAACGTTTAAGTAAAATTGTGAACCTAAGTTGCGACAACTTTTGTCGACTTTTGTTTCATAACTCGTTTGACTTCAAGACTTATGAAACGGATATCATATCATTCAAATACCTTAAAACATGACATCTTGGTAATGTTAAACACCTCTCGATTTTCCCAAAAACGCGAGTTACAACATCCTTAACTCGTTTATCCTCTAATACTTGTTAACCGCCCTTATACACCTTTGCATCATTTAGGACCAATAGGACTAAACTCTTATTGTCTCAAAGGTAATTCTCTTCTCGAACCAAGGTAGACTATCTTACGGTGTAATCTAACACGTACAAATATGGGTTATAACAGATGAATACTAGACTGACTGAGTATTTGAGTATTGAAATGACATAACTATCCGAGCACTGAATTGACATCAATATCTAAGTACTAATTTGGCATGAATTTCTAAGTACTGGGCTGACATGAGTATTTGGGTACTGAACTGACATGAATGTTATATCATGAGATCTGAATACTGGAAACTTGAATGTTATAACATGACATGTGAAATACTGGGTGTACATCCGCCAATTCTAGTGGCAACTCTTAACTCATAAGCTACTTGCCTGATCCTTCATAGGATCCTATACGGTCTGATGTATCTGGGACAAAGCTTTCCTTTCTTCCCAAATCTCATAACACCTTTCATATGTGAAACTTTCAGCAACACCCAATCATCAACTTGAAACTCTAGGTCTCTACGCCGCACGTCCGAATAGGACTTTTGGCAACTCTGATCCGTCTTCAAATGCTACTGAATCATTTGAATTTCTCCATAACCTGATAGACTAAATCTAGTCCCAACAACTCTGCCTCGCCAACTTCGAACCAACCAATTGGCGATCTACACCTTCGCTTATACAGAGCTTTGTACGGTGCCATCCAGATACTAGAATGGTAGCTGTTGTTATAAGCAAACTCACTGAGAGGTATGTGATCATCCCAATTACCTTTAAAATCAAGGACGTATCCTCAATTGTCTGAATAGTGTGCTCTGCCTGACCATCTGCCTCAGGATGAAAAACTATGATGAGGTTTACTCTTGTGCCTAATCCTTTATGAAAAGACTTCTAAAAGTTCGTTGTAAACTGAGCACCACGATCTAAAATGATGGACAACAAAGTCCCATGCAATCAGATGATTTCCTGAATGTACAACTTGGCATAATTTTCTTAAATCTGTGGTCTTTACTGGCAGGAAGTGCACTAACTTGGTATCGATCTACAATCACCCAATCAAATTATGCTTTCAAAATGGGCAAGATAATCCTATTATAAAGTCCATATTTACCATCTCCACTCAAGAATATGTGTATTATATGGTAAAACACTAGGCTTTGTGCTGCTCAATTTTCACTTGCTGATAATTTGGGCACTTGGCCACAAAGTCTGCAACGTTCTTTTTCATGTCGTTCCACCAATAAATCTCCTTGAGCATGATACATCTTTAGGGAACCTGGGTGGATAGAATACCTGGAATTATGGACTTTTAACATGATCCTTCCTCTCTAAGTCCATCTACGTATGAAACCGAAATGATAACTGATAATTGATAACTTAACTGATAACTGATAACCGATAACTGAACTGATAACTGATAAATGATAATTAAACAAGGAAGTAAGGATATGAATAATCCCTCTTCTGAATGATGAACCACCTGTTTATCTAAATAAATAAACTATGGCCTTAGGTCCAATATATATGTGCACAAGCTACGGCCTCAGGCCCAAAGATGCATAAAGCATAAACTGTGGCCTCACGCCCAAAGATGCTTAAAGCATAAAATGCGTCCTCAGGCCCAAATACAAGTGATCAACATTTAGGGATTTAAATTCAGGAACTCAAAATCATAGTGAAAAATGATACTAAAATATTGAATCATATTGAGTTACATGATACTAGAATGCTGAATAGGACTAGACTGAGACATGTATTCATGAACTGATTATAAAACTCATTTACTATTCTCCCAAGAACTCATCAATTCACAGCTATAAATGATTTAGGGAGTAGAACATTACCTTTTTGAAGTTCAATCCTCTTGAATTCAAGTTCTAGGGTTTCGTTTCTCAACAATGATGTCTCGATCGAGTATCTAGTGCTTTGAAGGGTTTACCCATGTTAATAAGGTATTGGAGAATTGAAATTAACATATAATCATCATTAGAACTTACCTTGGATGATGGAGGGACCTTGGAAGAGTTAGGTTCTTGAGAGCTTCCTTTTCTAGAGTAAGTTTTCGTGTTTTAGGGTGTGGGGGACGAGGTAGGACTTTTAAATAAGTGTACACATCCCAAAAATTGAGGAAATAAAAGTAGCTCGAATAAACATCGTTAGCGCGGGGCATCATCAGAGGCACCACAATAACAGTGCAAGGCGCCATCAGAGGTGCCAAAACTACATGGCCTTGCACTGTTAGGGGTGCTAAGGTTAATGCCCTGGAGTGTGCCTTGCACTGTCAGGGGCGCTAAGGTTAATTCCCTTGCATTGTCTAAGGTTGTGAGTTTTCATGGCCTTGCACTGTCTAAGGCTGTGAGTTTTCATGGCCTTGCACTGTCTAAGGCTTTAAGACAAACCTTCCACAAACTTAGTCAATTCTATCTAATTTTATGTACCTCACTCTCTGTCTTGATTCTAAAACCCACCCATACTCATACCGATAGGACTTCACATGTCTAAAAGGTCACATATTAACTCATTTAATGCATCCACACCTAATCCAAATTTACGGAGTGTTACATTACCATTAGGGATTATGAGACTAGAGTTGATCTCTTATTGCTCAGTATGGTTGATTTTGAGGTGATTTTGGGTATGGATTGGCTATCTCCGTACCATGCTATTCTTGATTGTCATGCTAAGATCGTGATGCTGCAATGCTGGTATTTCCTATGGTGGAGTGAGGAGGTTCGCTTGGTCACACTCCCAGTAGAGTGATTTTATCATTAAAGGCTCAACGAATGGTTGAGAAGGGATGTTTGGCGTATTTGGCCTTTGTGAGGGATATTAGTGATGCTACTCCTACTATTGAATCAGTTCTAGTAGTAAGGGAGTTCTTAGATGTGTTTCCTGTAAGCCTTCCAGGCATGCCACCCAACAAGGATATTGATTTTATTATTGATTTGGTGTCGGGCACTCAGCCCATCACTATTTGACCATATCGCATGGAACCGGTTGAGTTAAAGAAATTGAAGTAGCAGTTACATGAATTGATTGATAAGGGTTTCATCAGGCCTAGTGTGTCACCTTGGGGTGCAACGATACTATTTATGAAGAAGAAAGATGGTTCTATAAGGATGTGCATTGACTACAGGCAGTTGTACAGGGTTACTATCAGGAAAAAGTACCCACTACCGCGTATTGATGATTTGTTTGATCAGATTCAGGGTGATAGGGTATTCTCGAAGATTGACTTGATATAGAGGAACCATTAGTTGAAGATCAGGGCTTCAGATATTCCTAAGACGACTTTTCGGAACCGTTATGGCCACTATAATTTCTTGGTGATTTCTTTTAGGCTGACCAATGCGCCAACAACTTTCATGCACTTGATGAACAACGTATTTCAACCTTATCTAGATTCCTTCATCATAATTTTCATTGATGATATATTGGCGTATTCACGCAATCGGGAGGATCATGAGCAATACTTAAGAATTGTGCTCCAGACCTTGAGGGAGAAGAAGCTATATGCTAAATTCTCCAAGTGTGAGTTCTAGTTAGACTCAATCGCATTCTTGGGTCACGTGGTGTCCAGTAAGGGGATGAAGGTGGATCCGAAGAAGATTGAGGCAGTTCAGAGTTGGCCAAGACCGTCTACTGCTACTGAGATCTGGAGTTTTCTTGGATTTGCTGGGTCGCCGTTTTGTGGAGGGGTTTTCATCTATAGCATCCCCATTGACTAGATTGACGCAGAAGGGTGCCCCATTCAGGTGGTTTGATGAGTGTGAGGAGAGATTTCAGAAGCTCAAGACTGCCTTGACTACAACTCCAGTTCTGTTTCTGCCTTCGAGATCAGGTTCTTACACAGTCTATTGTATACTTCACGGGTTGAGATTTGGTGTGTGTTGATGCGAGATGGTAGAGTTATTTCTTATGCTTTGCGTCTGTTGAAGCCCCATGAGAAGAACTACCCAGTACACGATTTTGAGTTTGTAGCCATTGTTCACGCGCTAAATATTTGGAGGTATTATCTTTATGGCGTGTCTTGTAAGGTTGCAAGGATCACATGAGCCTTCAACACTTATTCAAGCAAAAAGATCTGAACCTAAGGCAACGGAGGTGGTTAGAGCTACTAAATGACTATGATATCACCATTCTTTTTCATCCCGAAAAGGCCAATGTGGTGGCCGACATTTTGAGTAGGAAGGATGAGAGAATGGGTAGTCTTGATTTTATTGTAGTTGGGGAGAAACCTCTATCTTTGGATGTTCGGGCTTTGGCCAACATGTTTCGTAAGGTTGAATATTTTGGAGCCTGTGTTGTATCTCGGTTGTCCTTGTTTGAGAGGATCAAGGCCCGTCAGTATGATGATCCCCACTTGCTTGTCCTAAGGGACACGGTGCAGCACTGTGATGCTACGGAGGTTACTATTGGTGATGATGGGGTATTGAGGCTATAAGTTCGGATCTGTGTTCCAAATGTTGATGGCTTGAGAGAGCTGATACTTGAAGAGGCCCATAGTTTGCGATATTTCATTCATCCAGGTGCTGCAAAGCTGTACCGTGATTTTGAAGAAGCATTATTGGTGGCGAAGGATGAAGAAAGATATAGTTAAGTATGTTGTTTGATGTTTGAACAGTCATTAGGTGAAATATGAGCATTAGAAACCGGGCGATTTTCTTTAGAGGCTAGATATTCCGGAGTGGAAGTGGGAGCGTATCACTATGGATTTTGTAGTTGGGCTTCCATGGACAGTGAGGAGATTTGATGCAGTGTGGATCATTCTAGAAAGACTGACCAAGTCCGCACACTTCATTCCAGTCATGACTACCTACTCTTCTGTCATGACCCCAATTTCCCTCCGTAGGATGTCGTGATAGCACCTAGTCTCTACGACTAGGTAAGCCTAACATTTGATAACAACTTGACAGATATAATTAACGAAATGCCAAAAACAAGTCTAATAAACTGATGTAATCTTCAGAAATAAAATCTCAACAATAAACTCCCCCAAGACTAGTGGAACTGAGTCATAAGCTCTATAGAGTAACTAAAAGGCCTACTACATCACTGTCTGTATGAAAGTATAACAGGAAGTAAAAGTAAGCAAAGGTGACTCCGAGGCCTGCCGACGTAGAGCAGGTATACCTTGAAGTCTTAAAAGAAGCAATCAAATCAACTCTAACGTCCGGCACGGGGAGACGTACCTGGATCTGCATAAAAGTTGTGCAGAAGCGTCGTATGAGTATACCACAATGGTACTCGGTTAGTATCAAGCCTAACCTTAGTAGAGTAGTGATGAGGCCATGTCAAGACACCTACCAGGATGTAAATAAACAGTATAAAAAAGTAATAAGGATAAATGATGGAAAGCGGAGAGATAACTGATACAAACCAAGATAATAGCATGAACTTATGCCAGAAATTAAACATGGAAATAACATAAAAGAAGCAACAAACGAGAACCACAATGATCATATACAGACAACAACTGCTAGAACAAGGAAGAATAAAATAACAAGAAATGTTCCAACCCAAACTCTTTGCAACATGAAATAAACAACAAGAATCACAACGAGGTACCACCTCGTGGACCATAAAATCACAACTGAGGTACCGCCTCGTATAATCAAGAATCACAACTGAGGTACCGCCTCGTATTCAGATTTCTCAATTTCAATCACAATCTTTCCTTATGCCGCCGCATTAGCCTTACATTTGAAATAGGTTTTGAAAATAGTTTCCCCGAAATAGCTACACGCACTTTAGCCCACCTTATGACGCGGTGTGGCTTCACATAGTTCCCCTACAAGCAACCCGCACATAAGTCCCACCTTATACTGCTGCATGCACATTAACCCCAAACCTTATACCGCTGCATGTACGTCAATATCACATCACAATAACAACTCACACCACAAGTGCCCATATATCACAACTTGCCAACAATCAACAATATCAATGTTTCAACAACAATAGCCCATGGCTCCACTACAACGTATACAAAAATATCAACAACAACAATGAACGTAAAATGCTCAACAAGGAAGATGTTTCAACAATAACAATTTTGCCTCAACGTGATAACGACGTTCGCAACTTCAGCACCAATAACTCAACAATGAGAGATAATGTATAACCACGTTATTAAATAAGAATAACTCAGAAGGGAAGGGATAACATGTAACAATGACTTCAAATAATGTAATTCAACTAGCAAAGAGATAACATGGACAATAATTTCAAGTAATGACAATCAATAATGGAAGAGATAACACGAACAATAACTTCAAATAATGATGATCAACAATGAAAGAGATAACATGTAACAATAATAGAGGCAACAAGTTCAACTAAAGCATGAGAGTAATTTATCAATTATGATGTAGAACAAGTGTTAATGAATCATTTAAGGAATGTAAGGCTAGACTAACACAAGTAGGAATAGATTGACTATGAGAATTTAGAACATGATACTACATTTCAATTAAAGCATGAAAAAAGTCTAAGTAGTCTAAACTGGTCAAATACCACGTATAACCCGTGTACCCACTCATCACCTTGCGTACACGATTTTCACATAGCACAAATGAATCAATCAATACCAAATCCTAAGGGTAGTTTCCCCCACAAAAAATTAGGCAAGATAATTACCTCAAGTAGGTCAATTCAACACTCGGAAATAGCTTTTCCCTTAATTCGCCTCCACACGGCTCAAATCTAACCAAAATTGACTTAATATCATCAAACAATACTAGGAAAATCAATTGTAATAGATAAAGCTAAGATCTTTATACTTTTTCCAAAAAATCAACAAAAGTCAACCTGGGGCTCGCTCGGTCAAGACTCGGGTCAATGGTAGATTCAGACTACCCATAACCCACAAGTTCATATATGTCATTAGTTTTAAAATATGAGTCCAAATCGACTCTATAATCTCAATTTCTTGTTTTTAAAAAACGTGACAAAGTTTCACAAAAATTCATTTTGATTCACATGATTTTTAAGGTTAAAATCTAATATCAAAAGCGAACAAATGTTCGCAAATGCTATAGAAGCTTCGTAGTTGCGAACTGGAGGGCATCGCAAAAGTGAAAAAATGTTTGCAAACGCGAACTAAGGCAAAATTTGGCAGTCTTCGCAATTGCGAAGGGCGAGTCAAAATTGCAACATGAGAGCCCCCACTGTCACCTTTGCAATTGTGATGCTGGTGCTCGCAATTGTGATACCTAAGTACCATCAACCCAATTTTGGTTCAAACCATTCTGAACCATGTCCGAAAATAATCCATGACTTCGGGGCTCCAAAACAAATATCCAAACAAGTCTAAAAATATCACAGAAACGCGCTCGCCTAATCAAGACACAGAAAGAACATCTAACGAATCGAACATTAAAACACATGAATTTCAAAGTAAAGTTCAAGAATTTCTAAAATTACAACAAAACGTCTGAATCCTATCAAATCAACTCCAAATGACACCAAATTTTACATACAAGTTCTAAATACCATAACAAACCTTTTCCAAGTCCCAAAATCAAATTCCGAGCTTGATAGCTAAAAGTCAACCTGCGGTCAAACTTTTCAACTTCAAATTGCCAAGTTTCTGCAAATCATCATAAACCAACCTATAGACTTCCGAAATAAGATCCGAGTATATGCCCAAGTCCGAATTCATGAGACAAATCTATCGGAACCATCAAAACACAATTTCGGGGTGGTTTTCACAAAAGTTTAAGTTTGATCAACATTTCTAATTTAAACTTCTAAGTCAAGAATCAAAGGGGTCCAAATCAACCGAAAGCTTCTCAGAACGAAACTAACTCACCCAGCAAGTCATAAAATCATAGACACACATGTGTGAAGCATCAAAAGGGGAAACAGGGCGTAATTACACAAAACAACTGCTCGGGTCGTTACATTCTCCCTCTCTTAAAACAAACGTTCGTCCTCGAATGTGTATAAGGACATACCTGAAGTGGTGAATAAAGGAGGATAATTACTATGCATGTCTTGCTCGCTGACGTATGTCACCTCCTCGACCAGTTGACCCCTCTATTGAACCTTCACTGAAGCAATATTCTTTGATCTCAATTTCTGGACCTGTCTGTACAAGATAGCCATAGGCTCCTTAGTATAAGTCAAATCCTTGTCCAATTAGTCTGTGCTGAATTCTAGAACATGAGACGGATCCATAATACTTTCGGAACATAGAGACATGGAACACCAGATGAACCGCAGATAAACTAGGTGACAATGCAAGATCATAGGCCTCCTCACCAATCCTCTTAAGCATCTCAAAAGGTCCGATATACCTAGGGATCAACTTGCCCTTCTTCCCAAACCTCATTACACCCTTCATTGGTGAAACTCAGAGCAAGACTCACTCTCCAACCATGAATGCAACATCACAAACCTTCCGATCCACATAACTCTTCTGTCTAGATTGGGCTGTACGAAGTCGATCCTGGATCATGTTGACCTTCTCCAAGGCATCTTCAACCAAATATGTGCCTAATAACTTAGCCTCTCCTGGCTCAAACCGCCTAACTGGAGAACGACACTGTCTCCCTTATAAGGCGTCATACGGAGCCATTTGGATACTCGTTGGTAGTTGTTGTTGTAGGAAAACTCGCAAGCGGCAAGAATTGATCCCAAGAGCCCCCAGAATCCATAACGTAGGCATGAAACTTATCCTCCAATATCTAAATAGTTGCTCTGACTGTCCGTCTGTCGGTGAAATGCTGTACTCAACTCAACCCATGTGCCTAGCTCACGCTGTACAACTCTACAAAAACGCGATGAGAACTTCGTAGCCTGGACAGAGATGAAGGATACCATTACAGCTTGAAGTCCGACAAACTCGCGGATATGAACCTGAGCCAACTGCTCTGAAGAATAGGCAGTCACTACCAGAATGAAATGAGCCAACTTGGTTAACCTGTCCATGATTACCCATACCGTGTCAAATTTGTTTTGAGTCTGTGGAAGAAGTCCGTGGTGACACGCTCCCATTTCAACTCGAGAATCTCAAGTCGCTGAATCAAAACACCAAGCCGCTGATGCTCATACTTCATCTGCTGACAATTTAAGCACCGAGCTACATACTTACTATGTCTTTCTTCATCCTCCTCCACCAATAGTGTTGCCTCAAATCCTTATACATCTTAGCGGCACCCTGATGAATGGAGTACATCGAACTATCGACCTCCTGAAGAATCAACTCACGCAAACCATCCACATTTGGTACACATAACTAGCCCTGCATCCGCAACACACCATCATCTCCAATAGTGACCTCTTTGGCATCGCTGTGCTGAACCGTGTCCTTGAGGATAAGCAAATGGAGGTCGTCATACTGACGCTCTCTTGTACGATCATATAGAGAAGACTGGTAAACAACGTAGGCAAGAACTCGGCTGGGCTCCAAAACATCCAGTCTAACAAACTGGTTGGCCAAGGCCTGAACATCCAATGCGAATGGCCTCTCCACTGCTGGCTGATATGCTAAACTACCCAGACTCTCCACTTTTCGACTCAAGGCATTGGCCACCACATTGGCCTTCCCGAGATAATATAGAATGGTGATATCATAGTTCTTATGAAACTCTAATCACCTCCGCTGCCGCAAGTTAAGATCTTTCTATTTGAACAAATGTCGTAGACTCCAGTACTCGTTAAAGACCTCACAAGGGACACCGTATAAATAATGTCGCCAGATCTTCAATGCATGAACAATGGCTGCCAACTCCATGTCATGGACCGGATAATTCTTCTCGTGATCTTCAACTGCCAAGACACGTAGGCAATCACCCTACCGTCTTGCATCAACACAATGCCAAGGCCAACACGTGAAGCATCACAATAAATAGTATAAGACCCCGAGCCCGTAGGCAACACCAACACTAAGGCTGTAGTCAAAGCAGTCTTGATCTTTTGAAAGCTCGCCTCACACTCCTCGGACTATCTGAATGGAGCACCCTTCTGGGTCAATCTGGTCATAGGTGCAACAATAGATGAGAAACCCTCTATGAAACGACAATCATACCCGGCCAAACCAAGGAAACTCCGAATCTCAGTAGCTAACGACAGTCTGGGCCAATTCTACACTGCTTCAATCTTCTTCAGATCTACGTTGATCCCCTCACTCGACACCACATGACCCAAAAATGCCATCGAATCAAGCACATAATTCATACTTTGAGAATTTATCATACAACTTATTCTCTCTCAAGGTCGGGTGCACTATCCTCAAGTGTTGCTCATGATCTTCCCGACTGAGTATACCAAGATATCGTCAATAAACACAATGAAGAATCAATCAAGTTAAGGCTGGAATACTTTGTTCATCAGGTGTATAATTGCTGCTAGGGCGTTAGTCAGCCCAAATGACATCACAAGGAATTCCTAGTGACATTACCGAGTCCTGAAGGCAATCTTTGGAATTTCTGAATCCCGAATCTTCAGTTGATGATAACTTGACCGCAAATCAATCTTTAAGAACACTTCATTACCCAGTAGCTGATCAAATAAGTTATCAATACGTGGGAATAGATATATGTTCTTCACCGCAACCTTGTTCAACTGCCAATAATCAATATACATGTACATAAAACCATCGTTTTTCTTCACAAACAAGACCGAAGCACACTAAGGCGACACACTAGGCCCAATGAAACCCTTATCAACCACCTGTTTCAACTGCTCCTTTAACTCCTTCAACTCCACGTGGAATAGAAATGGGCTGAGTGCCCTATAACAAGTCAATAACAAAATTGATATCCCTATCGGGCGGCATGTCCGAAAGATCTGCTAGAAATATATCTGGAAAGTCTCTTACTATCGGAACTGACTCAAAGGTAGGAGTATTAGCACTGACATCTCTCATAAAGGCTAGATAAGCATCACAGTCCTTCTCAACCATCTGCCAAGCCTTTAAAAATGATACAACCTTGCTAGGAACATAATCTAATGCACTCCTCCACTTTAGCCGCAGTAAACCTGGCATAGCCAATGTCACAGTCTTGGCGTGACAATATAGAATAACATGATAGGGTAACAACCAGTCCATGCCCAAGATAACATCAAAGTCTACCATACTAAGTAACAACAAATCAACTCTGGTCTCAAAACCACCAATAACAACTAAACACGCCAATACAGACGATACACAACAGTAGAATCTTACACCGACGTGGAAACAAAAATAGAAGAACCCAAAGAATCACGAGATATATCCAAATACAGAGTAAAGTAAGATGACACATATGAATAAGTGGACCGGGGTCAAATAAGACTGATGCATCTCCATGGAAAATCGGAATTATACCTATAATGACTATGTCTGAAGTCCTATCCGGAAAAACATAGAATCTGGCCTGGCCTCCCCCTCTAGGGCGACCTCTACCCACCCATCCCCCACACCTAGCTGGCTGCGCGGGTGGAGCAGTAACTGGGGCAACAATCATGGCCTGGGAAGTCTGTGGACCTACCTAAATCGGTGGAGCCTGAGTAGCCTGTGGAGGTGCACCCCTCCTGAGTTTGGGGAAGTCTCTAACCATATGGCGGGTATCACCACACTCAAAGCAAGTTCTCAATCGGCATGGCTACTGGGAATGGCTCGGGCCTGGTCGGCTGGACCGACAACTGAAGGCACCCCGTGTAGGAGGTGTATTAGAAAGTTGCTGAGCAAAGTGTGCAACCTGAGACCTCGGAATACCCGAAGCACCAGTATAAGCTGGAAATGCTGAATGAACTGGACATCTCACATAGCCTCTACCATGACGGGTTGTAGCTGCAGCGTGGCCACCACTAAATCCTCCAGTACCTCGAGGCCCCTTGGCCACCCTGTCCCCTCTCTCACGGCCCCGCATACTCCAACCTCCGTGCAATCTCTACCACCTGCTGATATGGGGTACTGTCTCTGACTCTTAACCTATGCTAAACCTAATACTACAATTGAACCCTTCGATAAACCGACATACTCGCTCTCTGATTGAAGAAATCAAGGCAGGTGCATGTCCGAAAAAATCATTGAATTGGACATCATACTCTAACGCTGTCATATTACCTTGGCGCAGCAACTTAAACTCCGCGTGCCATGCATCCCTAAGGGTCTGTGGAACAAACTCTCTCAAGAACAACTCTGAAAATCGAGTCTATGTAAGTGAAGCTGCATTGGCTGTGCTACCCTCCTCGTACACTCGCCACCACTGATAAGCCGCTCTGGACAGCTTGATAGTACTGAATGCAACCCTGCTCGTCTCTACAATACCCATGGTTCGGAGAATATGGTGTCATTCCTTAAGAAAACCATGTGCATCCTCTAAAGCTAAACCACTGAAAGTAGGAGGGTAATACTTCTTGAACCTCTCAAGTCTAGGCTCCTACTCCTCAGATGCTGCTGCCCTGACCACGGGTTGAACCGGAGCAACAAGCTGTACTGATATAACATCTAGGACCTGATCAACCTGGACTCGCTGCTCTGGGGAACGGGCCATTAGAGTCTGAGCTCCTCCCCCAGCCTGAGATGTGGCTGGTGCAATTGGGATCAACCCCGCCTAAGCTAAGGTACCAAACATACTCAAGAACTGTGCGAGGGTCTCCTGAAGTGCTGCAGTGGCAACAGGCGCCACGGTGCCTGTCTCCCAACTGGAGGTACTGGTGGCTCCTCTGTTGCAACTTGGGCAGGTGCTCTGGCTGCACCATGTGCCCCTCCTCGGTCTCTTCCTCGGCCCCGGCCTCTCGCGGCTCTAGCAGGGGTACAGGTGTCTGATCATCGGATCCATCAGTGTGTGTCCTCACCATCTGTGAGAGAATAGAAAGTCAAAGATTCAATTTTTGAAGTCAACCAATTTGCACGATACGAAATAAAAAATTTGAAGTTTTCCTAAAAGTTCTGTAGCCTGCCAATGATAAGTACAGACATCTCCGTACCGATCCGCAAGACTCTAACTCTCACAGATGGTGAGGACACGCACTGCTGGATCCAAGGATCAGACACCCACGCCCTCTGCTAGAGCCGCAAGAGGCGGTGGCCGGGGCAGAGGCCGAGGAAGGACACATGGTGTATCCGGAGCACCTGCCTGAGCTGCGATAGAGGAGCCACCAGTAGCTCCGGTTGGGGGATAGGAACCCAAGGTGTTTGTTGCCTCCCCAGCACTTCAGGAGACCATTGCACAGTTCTTGAGCATGTTCGGTGCCTTAGCTCAGGCGAGGTTGATGGGAGTTGCACAATCCACATCTCCGCCTGGGGGCCCGCCGGCCGTACCCTGGAGCAGCGGGTCTAGGTTGATCAGGTCCCGGAGGTTATATTAGTACATCTTGTTGCTCCGATTCAGCCCGTGGATAGGGCAGTAGCATCTGAGAAGGAGCAGCTTAAACTTGAGTGGTTCAAGAAGTATCACCCTCCTACTTTCAGTGGTTTAGCTGTAGTGGATGCACATGGTTTTCTTGAGGAGTGCCACCGTATTCTCCGCACCATGGGTATTCTCGAGATGAGCGGGGTTGTATTCACTACTTTCTAGCGGCCCAGAGCGGCATATTAGTGGTGGCGAGTGTACGAGGAGGGTAGCCCAGGCGATGAAGCTTCACTTATATGGACTTGGTTCTTAGAGTTTTTCTTAAGAGAGTTTGTTCCTCAGACCCTTCGAGAGACATGGCGCGCGAAGTTTGACCAGCTGCACTAGGGTAGTATGATAGTGTTAGAGTATGCTATCCAATTCAGTGATTTGTCCAGACATGCACCTGCCTTGGTTTCTATAATCAGAGAGCGAGTTCTTCGGTTTATCGAGGGGCTCAACTGTGGTATTAGGTTCAGCATGGCTCGAGAGTTAGAGATAGATACCCCATATCTGGAGGTGGTAGAGATTGCACAGAGGTTGGAGAGTATGCTGGGCCATGAAAGAGAGGACAGGAAGGCCAAGAGGCCTCGAGGTACTGGAGGATTTAGTGGTGGCCACATTGCAGCTACAGCCCGTCATGGTAGAGGCTATGTGAGTCGTCCTGTTCATTCAACACTTCCAGCATCTAGTGGTGCTCCGGGTATTCCGAGGTCTTAGGTTGCACACTTTGCTCCTCCTGCACGGGGTGCCTTCAGCGGTTAGTCAAGCCGACCAGGCCTAAGCCAGTCCCAGCAGCCACACCCATTGAGATCTTGCTTTGAGTGTGGTGATACCCGCCATATGGTTAGAGACTGCCCAGACTCAGGAGGGGTGCACCTCCAAAGGCTACTCAGGCTCCACAGATTCAGTCAGGTCTGCAGACTTTCCAGGCTAAGATTGCTGCTCCGCCCGCGCAACCAGCTAGGGGTAGGGACGGGCGGGTAGAGGTCACCCTAGAAGGGGAGGCAGGCCAGATATATTTCCAGCGGATCTTCCGGGCATGCCGTCTGAGAGGGATGTCGATTTTGGTATCGACTTGTTGCCGGGCATTGAGCCTATTTCTATTCCACTATATCGTATGGCATAGTGGAGTTGAAGGAGTTAAAGGAGCAGTTGCAAGAGTTCCTTGATAAGGGTTTCATTCGGCTTAGTGTATCGCCTTGGGTTTCTTCTGTCTTGTTTGTGAAGAAAAAAGGATGGTTCTATGCAATGTGTATTGATTATCGGCAGTTGAACAAGGTTACGATGAAGAACATGTATCCATTGCCACACATTGATGACTTATTTGATCAGCTATAGGGTGCTAGATTGTTCTCAAAGATTGATTTGCAGTCAAGTTAATATCAGCTGAAGATTCGGGATTCAAATATTCCTAAGATTAGCTTCAAGACTCGCTATGGTCACTACGAGTTCTTTGTGATGTCATTTGGACTGACCAACACCCAGCAGTATTTATACACCTGATGAACAAAGTATTCCAACCTTAACTTGATTCATTCGTCATTGTGTTTATTGGATATCTTTGTGTACTCCCGCAATCGGGAAGATCATGAGCATCACTTGAGGATAGTGCTCCAGACCTTGAGAGAGAAGAAGCTGTATGCAAAATTCTCAAAGTGTGAATTCTGACTTGATTCGGTGGCGTTTTTGGGTCATGTGCTGTCGAGTGAGGGGATCAAGGTAGATCCGAAGAAGATTAAAGTAGTGTAGAATTGGCCTAGACCGTCTTTAGCTACTGAGATTTGGAGTTTCTTTGGTTTAGCCGGGTATGATTGTTGTTTTGTAGAGGGTTTCTCATCTATTGTTGCACCTATGACCAGATTGACCCAGAAGGATGATCCTTTCATATGGTCCGAGGAGTGTGAGGCGAGCTTTCAAAAGCTCAAGACTACTTTAACTACCACCTCAGTGTAGGTGTTGCCTACGGGCTCAGGATCTTATACTATGTATTGTGATGCGTCACGTGTTGGCCTTAGCGCAGTGTTGATGCAAGGCAGTAGGGTGATTGCCGACGTGACTTGGCAGTTAAAGACTCACAAGAAGAACTATCTGGTCCACAGCTTAGAGTTGGCAACCATTGTTTATGCATTGAGGATCTGGCAACGTTATTTATATGGTATCCTTTGTGAGGTCTTTAATGACCACCGGAGTCTACGGTATCTATTCATAGAAAGATCATTACTTGCAGTAGTGGAGGTGGTTAGAGCTGCTTAAGGACTATGATATCACCGTCCTATATCATCCCGGGAAGGCCAATATGGTGGCCGATGCCTTGAGTCGAAAGGTGGAGAGTTTGGGTAGTTTAGCACATCTATCGACTGCGGAGAGGCCATTCACATTGGATGTTCAGGCCTTAGCAAACCAGTTTGTTAGATTGGATGTTATGGAGCCTAGTCGAGTTCTTGCCTACATCGTTTCTCGATCTTCTCTATATGATCGTATCAGAGAGCGTCAGTATGATGACCCTCATTTGCTTGTCCTTATAGGCACGGTTCAGCACATTATGCCAAGGAGGTCACTATTGGAGATGACGCTGTGTTGCGGATGCAGGGCCGGTTATGTGTGCTCAATGTGTATGGTTTGCGTGAGTTAATTCTTCATGAGGCCCATAGTTCGCTGTACTCCATTCATCCGGGTGCCGCTAAGATGTATCAGGATTTGAGGCAGCACTATTGGTGGAGGAGGATAAAGAAAGACATAGTAGAGTATGTAGCTCGGTGCCTAAATTGTCAGCAGGTGAAGTATGATCATCAGCGGTTTGATGTATTGCTTTAGAGACTTGAGATTCTCGAGTGGAAATGGGAGCGTGTCACCATGGACTTCGTTGTTCGGCTCCCACGGACTCAAAAGAAATTTAACACGGTATGGGTGATTGTGGACAGGTTGAGCAAGTCGGCTCATTTCATTCCGGTAGTAAGTACCTATTCTTCAGAGTAGCTGGCTCAAGTTTATATCTGCGAGATTGTCGGACTTCATGGTGTACCGGTATCCATCATCTCTGACTGGGGTACGTAGTACAACATTGCATTTTTGGAGAGTTGTACAGTGTAAGCTAGGCACACGGGTTGAGTTGAGTATAGCATTTCACCCTCAGACAAATAGATAATTCGAGCGCACTATTTAGATATTAGAGGATATTCTTCGTGCATGTGTTATGGATTCTGGGGGGCTCTTGGGATTAGTTCTTGCTGCTTGTGGAGTTTGCCTACAACAACAGCTACCAATCGAGTATCCATATGGCTCTGTTTGAGGCCCCATATAGGATACATTGTCGTTCTCCATTTGGGTGGTTTGAGCCGGGAGAGGCTAAGTTATTAGGCATAAATTTTGTTCGAGATGCCTTGGAGAAGGTCAAGTGATCCAGGATCGACTTCGTACAGCCCAATCTAGACAGAAGAGTTATGCAGATCGAAAGGTTCGTGATGTTGCATTCATGGTTGGAGAGCGAGTCTTGCTCCGGTTTTCACCCAAGAAGGGTGTAATGAGGTTTGGGAAGAAGGGCAAGTTGAGCCCTAGGTATATCGGACCTTTTGAGATGTTTGAGAGGATTGGTGAGGTGGCCTACAAGCTTGTATTGCCACCTAGTTTATCTGCGGTTTATCCAGTGTTCCATGTCTCTATGCTCCAGAAGTATTATGGTGATCCATCTCATGTTCTAGACTTTAGCACTGTCCAATTGGATGAGGCTTGACTTATATTGAGGAGCATGTGGCTATCTTGGACAGACAGGTTCGGAAGTTGTGATCAAAGAATATTGCTTCAGTGAACGTCCAATAGAGGGTTCGGTTAATCCGGTCGAGGAGGCATCCGGGGAGACCGAGCACGACATGCAGAGTCGTTATCCTCGTCTATTCACCACTTCGGGAATGTCCTTATGCACGTTTGAGGACGAACGACTGTTTTAAGAGGGGGAGAATGTAACGACCCGAGGTCATTTTGTGTAATTGCGTCCCATTTTTCCTTTTGATGCTTCACACATGTGTGTTCATGATTTTATGACTTGTAGGGCTGGTTAATTTTGTTCCGGGAAGCTTTCAGGTTGATTTGGACCCTTTGATTCTTGACTTAGAAGTTTAAATTAGAAATGTTGACCAAACTTTGAGTTTTGTGAAACTGACCCCAGAACTGTGTTTTGATAGCTCTGATAGAATTGTATCGTGAATTCGGACTCCGACGTATGCTCGGAATTATTTTTGGAAATTCGTATGTTGATTTGCGGAAACTTGGCAATTTGAAGTTGAAAAGTTTGACCATAGGTTGACTTATAGCTATCGAGCTCAGAATTTGATTTTGGGACTTGGAATAGGTCTGTTATGGTAATTAAAATTTGTCTGCAAAAATTGGTGTCGTTTGGAGTTGATTTGACAGGATTGGGAAGTTTAGTTGTAATTTTAGAAATTCTTGAACTTTACTTTAAAATTCATGCATTTTAGTGTTCGATTAGTTAGATATTATTTTTTTGTTTTGATTGCGCGAGCGAGTTCGTGTGATGTTTTTAGACTTGTATGGATGTTTGGTTTGGAGCCCCGAGGACTCGGATGAGTTTTATACATGCTGCGGAATGGTTAGAACTAAAATTGGACTGTTGGTGCTTTGGTATCGTAATTGCAAGCACCAACATCGCAATTGCGAAGGTGACAGTGGGGTTGCGATGTCACAATACGACTCCCCCTTTGCAATTGCGAAGACTGCCAGATTTTGCCTTAGTTCGCATTTACGAACATTTGTTCGCTTTTGCGATGCCCTCCAGTTCGCAATTGCAAAGCTTCTATTGCAATTGCGATGAATGCTGAGGCTGTCAGGTTTCGCAAATGCGAGCCTTCGTCCGCAATTGCGAGGGTTTGCAAATGTGAATCGTGTGTCACAAATGTGACATCTGCAACTAGTTAAAAGGCTGGGAGACGGGATTTTTGAAAACATTCTCTCATTTTTGAACCCTAGACTCGGTAGGAGGCGATTTGGAGAGGGGATTTTAACCTACAAATCTTGGGTAAGCGATTCTAATCTATTTCTAATCATATTCCATCAACATATCTAAGATTTTAACATCAAAATCATGTGAATCAAAGTAAAAATTTGCGAAACTTTGTCACGTTTTTGAAAAATAAGAAATTAAGTTTTTAGAGTCGATTTAGACTCATATTTTAAAACTAATCACATATATAAACTCGTGGACTCATGGGTATTCGGAATCTACCATGGACCCGGGTTTTGACCGGGAGGGCCCCAAGTTGACTTTTGTTGACTTTTTGAGAAAAATGTAAAGATCTTAGCTTTGTCTATTGCAATTGATTTCTCTAGCATTGTTTGATGATATTAAGTCGATTTTGGTTAGATTTGAGCCGTGTGGAGGCGAATTTAAGGGAAAAGCTATTTTCGTGTGTTGAATTGGCCTAATTGAGGCAAGTAGGTTGCTTAACTTTGTGTGGGGGAAACTACCCCTTAGGATTTGGTATTGATTGATTCATTTGTGCTATGTGAAAGGCGTGAACGCAAGGTGACGAGTGGGTAAACGGGCTGTACGTGGTATTTGACCGGTTTGGGCTAGTTAAACTCTTTCCATGCTTAATTTGAATTGTAGTATCATGTTCCAAATTCTCATAGTCAATCTATTCCTACTTGTGTTAGTCTATCCTTACATGCCTTAAATGATTTTGTTAACACTTGTTCTACTTCCTAATTAAAAAATTGCTCTAATGCTTTAGTTGAACTTGTTGCCTCTGTTATTGTTACATGTTATGTCTTTCATTGTTGATCATCATTATTATAAGTTATTGTTCGTGTTATCTCTTCCATTATTGATTGTAATTACTTGAAGTTATTTTTCATGTTATCTCTTTTCTTGTTGATTTCCATTATTTAGAGTCATTCTTACACGTTATCCCTTCTCTTCTGAGTTATTCTTATTTAATAACGTGGTTATACATTATCTCTCATTGTTGAGTTATTGGTGCTGAAGTTATGAAAGTCGTTATCACGTTGAGGCGAAATTGTTATTGTTGAAACATCTTCCTTGTTGAGCATTTTACGTTCATTCTTGTTGTTGATATTCTAGTATACGTTGTAGTGGGGCCATGGGCTATTGCTGTGGAAATATTGATATTGTTGATTGTTGGCAAGTTTTGATATATGGGCACTTGTGGTACGACTTGTTATTGTGATGTGATATTGACGCGCATGCTACGGAATAAGGCTTGGGGTTAATATGCATCCGGCGGTATAAGGTGGAACTTATGTTCGTGTTGCTTGTAGGGGAAATACGTGTAGTCACGCGGCGTCATAAGGTGGGCTAAAGTGCGTGTAGTTATATCGGACAAACTATTTTCAAAACCTATTCCAAACGTAAGGCTCACGCGGAGGTATAAGAAAATATTTTGATTGAAATTGAGAAATGTGAATATGAGGTGGTACCTCGGTTGTGATTCTTGATTATACGAGGTAGTACCTCGGTTGTGATTTTATTGTTCACGAGGCGGTATTCTTGCTGTTCATTTCATATTACAAAGAGTTTGGGTGGGAATATTTTTTGTTATTTTGTTCTTCCTTGTTCTAGCAATTGTTGTCCTTATATGATCATTGTAGTTTTCTTTAGTTGCTTCATTTATGTTATTTCCATGTTTAATTTCCGGTATTAGTTCATGCTTTTATCTTGGTTCGTATTAGTTATTTCTCCTCTTTTCATTATTTATCCTTATTACTGTTTCATACTGTTTATTTATATCCTAGTAGGCGCCTTGACCTAGCCTCGTCACTAATCTACTGAGGTTAGGCTTGATACTTACTAGGTACCATTGTGGTGTACCCATAGCACAATTTTTGTTTATATCCAGGTACGTCTGCCCGTGCCGGACGCTAGAGTTGATTTGAGTTGCTGCTTTGGAGACTTCAAGGTATACTTGCTACATGTTGGCAGGCCTCGGAGTCATCTTCCCTTACTTTTACTTCCTATTGTAGTTTCATTCAAATATCATGTAGTGGACCTTTTAGTTACTCTGTAGAGCTTATGACTGAGTTACACCGGTCTAGGGGTAGTTTATTGTTGAGATTTTATTTCGGAAGATTGTATTAGTTTATCAGAAACCTCCCGATGATAAGTACATATGTCTCTGTACCGATCCGCAAGACTTTATTAATCCTGCTTATGACTCGTAACACCTATGAACCTAGAGCTCTGATACCAACTTGTCACGACCACAATTCTCCTCCGTAGGATGTCGTGATGGCACCTAGTCTCTACGAGTATGTAACCCTTACATTTGATAACAACTTGACATATATAATTAACAAAATACCAAAACTGATAAACTTATATAATCTTCAAAAACAAAATCTCAACAATAAACTCCCCAAAGACTGGTGGAACTGAGTCATAAGCTCTACATATTAACTAAAAGGTTTACTACATCATTGTCTGAATGAAAGAACAACATGAAATAAAAGTAAGGGAAGGTGACTCCGAGGCATGCAGACGTGGAGCAGGTATACCTTGAACTGTCCAAAGCAGCAACTCAAATGAACTCTAGCATCCAGCGCGGGCAGACATACCTGGATCTGCACAAACATTGTGTAGAAGCATAGTATGAGTACACCACAATGGTACCCAGTAAGTATCAAGCCTAAGCTCGGTAGAGTAGTGATGAGGCCATGTCAAGACACATACTAGGATATAAATAAACAGTATCAAAAAGTAATAAGGACAAATAATGAAAAGCGGAGAAATAACTGATACGAACCAAGATAATTGCATGAACTAATACCGAAATTTAAAAATGGAAATAACATAAAAGAAGCAACTAAAGAGAACCATAATGATTATATACGGACAACAACTGCTAACAAGGAAGAACAAAATAATAAGAAATGTTCCCACCCGACTCTTTGCAACATGAAACAAACAACAAGAATCACAATAAGGTACTACCTCATGAACAATAAAATCAGAACCGAGGTATCGCCTCGTATTCACATTTCTCAATTTGAATCACAATCTTTTCTTTTATCGGCGCGTGAGCCTTACATTTGAAATCGGTTTTGAAAATTTTCTTTCTGATATAACTTCATGCACTTTTTCCCACCTTATGACGCCGCATGGCTTCACGTAGTTCCCCTACAAGAAACACGCACGTAAGTCCCACCTTATACAGCCGCATGCACATTAACCCTAAGCCTTGTAAAGCTGCATGTACGTCAATATCACATCACAATAACAACTCGCACCACAAGTGCTCATATATCACAACTTGCGAACCATCAACACAATAGCACACGGCTCCACCACAACGTATACAAATCAACAACAATGAATGTAAAATGCTCAACAAGGAAGATGTTTCAACAATAACAATTTTGCCTCAACGTGATAATGGCTTTCACAAATTCAGCACCAATAAATCAACAATGAGAGATACTGTATAACCACGTTATTAAATAAGAATAACTCACAAGGGAAGGGATAACGTGTAACAACGAAAATCAACAAAGAAGAGATAAAATGAACAATAACTTCAAGTAATGAGAATCAATAATGGAAGAGATAATACGAATAATAACTTCAAATAATGATGATCAACAATGAAAGAGATAACGTGTAACAATAATAGAGGAAACAAGTGCAACTAAAGTATGAGAGCAATTTGTCAATTAGGATGTAGAACAAGTGTTAATGAAATCATTTAAGGCATGTAAGTATAGACTAACACAAGTAGGAATAGATTGACTATGAGTATTTAGAACATGATACTATAATTCAATTAAAGCACGTAAAGAGTCTAAGTAGCCTAAACCGGTCAAACCACGTACAACCCGTGTACCCATTCGTCACTTTGCGTACACGACTTTCACATACCACAAACGAATCGATCAATACCAAATCCTAAGGGGTAGCTTCCCCCACACAAAGTAAGGCAAGATACTTACCTCAACTAGGCTAATTCAACACTCGGAAATAGCTTTTCCCTTAAAATTCGCCTCCACACGGCTCAAATCTAAACAAAATCGGCTTAGTATCATCAAATAATGCTATGGAAAGCAATTGCTATAGATAGCTAAGACCTTTACACTTTTCCCAAAAAGTCAATATAAGTCAACTTGTGGCTCGCCCTGTCAAACCAGGGTCCAATGGTAGATTCCGACTACCCATGACCCCACGAGTTCATATATGTGATTAGTTTCAAAATCCGAGTCCACATCGACTCTAAAAACTCAATTTCTTATTTTTCAAAACGTGACAAAGTTTCACAACTTTTCACTTTGATTCATATGATTTTGATGTTAAAATCTAAGATATATTGATGGAATATGATAAGGAATAGATTAGAATCACTTACCCATGGTTTGTAGGTGAAAACCCCCTCTTCAAATCGCCTCCTACCAAGTCTAGGGTTCAAAAAAGAGAGAATATCTTCAAAAATCCCATCTCTCATCCCTTTAACCAGCTGCAGATGTCGCATTTGCGACACACGATTCGCATTTGCAAACCCTCACAATTACGGACCAGGGCTCGCATTTGCGAAACCTGACAGCCTTAACATTCATCACAATTGTGATAGAAGCTTCGCAATTGCAAACTGGAGGGCACCAAAAGCGAATAAATGTTCACAAATGCGAATTGTCATGCCCCAAACCTGGGGAGGCACGGCTGGCACTCGGTGCCATACTCGGCCCGAGCGTGCCACTCTGAAACTGTGAACTCTAGATGGGTAACCCTCAACTTAGGCCGACAAGGCCTACCCCCAAACTAACAATACCAATCAAGACTGATGAGGCCATATTCTGAATCATCTACAAATAACGTCTCTCATTTGAGGGGTAAATATACCCAAAAGCTCATATACATAATCGTGCAGGCTGACGAGGCCGCAATGATTGTCTACAACCGGCAATACCAAACTGAACATATTCATAGGGATGGCAAAGCCACAATACTGATATACAAAATATACAGGACTCGTCTACAAGCCTCTAGAGGCAAGTGAACTGTATCATGGTCGGAGAGGGCCTCGACCTACCCATCAAACCTGTATATATAAAATGGACTCCAAGGTCTAGACCTAGTAACTCCGAGGAATTGGAGCTTACTAACCAAGCTGATGTTTGACTCTGTCTACTGTGAAGGACTATCCAGCTATCTATCAGGACCTGTAGGCATGAAATGCAGCGTCCTCGGAAAAAGGGACGTCAGTACAAAATAATGTACCGAGTATGCAAGGCAACAAAATAATAGAAAGCTGAAACTGAATTGATAATATAATAAGTGAAAGTAACTGGGAGACAAAGATAATATGAAGATATACTTACCTGCTGATATTGACTCAACCATCTCAATATAGCAAGTAAAATATTTGTCCGACCCTATAAGGCTCGATAAAACTGCTTTACCGTAGTAGGCTCGCTCATAGGCGCTCGGTCATACTAGGCTTTATATCTCGGCCATTCTAGCTTGCTAATAGGTGCTTGGGCTCGATATATAACTTACCATCTGATCCGAGGTTGCCCAATAAGGGCCTGTCCACCAATTATAGCTCGATGGTGGTGAAAATACAGTAATATTGTGTATATATATATACCCTCTGCTCTCTTGACTAGAAGAAGACAATACTTAACTAAATATAAAGTCCCGATGAGGGAGAATATGATAACTTATGAAACTAGGATAATGTACATAAGTTTAGGAATACGAACTTCTCATTATTTTTCTCTATCAAACAAATGTAGTTACGGGATCATGCCAAAATAAAGGAAAGGTTTTGCCTTAACATACCTTTGTTGATAACGACTCAATATACACTGCCTGTAGTACTTCAACCTACATCAAGGTATGAGCTATGGTTAATACCGTGGAAGAACTCAAAACACATTTCTAAGCTATTAGCTCTCTTACGAAGAATTGGGCAGCACTTCCCCTATATTCCTCACTTCTCCGATTACAAAAAAAACAACATCATCAATATCAACTGCTAATCCTATCCATTCAACCCCTCAACAATGTAAGAACAATTCAAACAATAGTACAACGAGCGACAAGTTCGGTTTACGATTAAACCACTATAGTTTTAAACTCCTTCTTCCTTCTAGAATTTATCAACAACATCAACCACCACATATTCAATAATACCTACTAATTCTCAGAAAAAATACAACTTTAAAGCGACCCCATAATAGTCCCACAAGTTCAGCAACTCAAAACTGATTTTTCAGTTTACTAAAAACACGTTTCCGACTTGTCTTTTCTTTCAAATTGAGCAACACAACCAACATTACATAATTAAGCCTCTTATACTATTAACCAGCCATTCATTCAACTTTAAAATAACTTCAAAACCAGCCAACAGTAATGCAACGACAAACAACATACCACTCTTTTGAAACTCGCCAGGTCTAGTCGTTACGATCAAGTTACAACTCGTAAAAGCATAGATAAGGGAAGGAGAAGCATAAACTAACCTTGGACTGATTAGAACCCACGAAACCTAGTCCTTCTTCATTAATAATTGGTCCCAAATGCAGCTACAAGAAGGAGAAAGAGAAACTAGCAAGTTGTCTGGGGTTTTCGGCACTAGAATCACATCGTATCACCCAACATCACCTAGTGTTTGTGTGGGTTTTTTGGGGAGGAGTTGTAGGGGTTAAATCTGATGTTCTTGGTATGAAAAATAAGAGAAATAAATGAGTTAATAATTCCTTAAAAGTCCCCTCTTCGCCGCCCCTCTCTAGTCACTTTAGGAGCTTTTAATTGAGGCCTCTCCTTTTGGCAAGTAGGTGATGCACCTACTTGTCACCTACCAGTCTGTACAGTTTTGCAAAAACGTGAATATCTCTCTACTACCAAATTGTATCAATGAACGGTTTAATCTGTTAGAAACTAAACTGGTAGATCTTCAATTTGGTAGGTAGGTCATCCCGTAATTCCAAGTACATTGGGAGAAAAGCTCAGCTACATTTGACCTAATTTTCAGCACATTTATGAATGTAACTTGTGATGACCTTTGCCAACTTTTGTTCCACAACTCGCTTGAAATCAAAACATAACACACGACTATCATATGACTAAAATAACTCATAACATAACCTCCTCATTATGTTAAGCACCCTAGTCTCACCCCAGATGTATGGATTAGAACATTCCCAACTTGTCGACTTTCGACAAAACTTATTTTCTTCAATTCGTTTAGCTTCTAAGCCTTCCAACACTTTTGGTACTTGTTATTTATGATCGTAAATATTTGTAACCTCCACAGTAACATGATTAACTTACTTTATGTACTTTTAGAGATGATCTCATTTCTGAGCTTATATCAATTGACTTACGACGTACTCTCGCATACAAAAACATAGGGTTTAACATCATTCCCCCCTTTGGAACATTCGTCCTCGAGTGTTGAATGATACGATTATCAATCTCATAACCTATAGCTCTTACAAATACTTTAGTAATATCCTCGTAGTCTAGACAACTGTCCTGTGAATAAATCCAAAGGCCAGGGTAACAGTAAATAACATCATTCCCCCCTTTAGGCCTCTTTCTCACACCATGACCTGTGGTCGAAATTCTTTCAATCTCGTAACTGTTTTAGGTAATACTATGCCGTAACACTTACTTCAATTTTGCTATTACCTTACACTCTTGCTGCTTATCCTATATGTATAAATCTAAGTCCTTTAATACTTCCTCATTACCGTTCATCTTAAGAATGACAGTCTAATCACATCTCATACTTTGGAACTTTTATCCATCTGTTGTTGATTCACCTTAATGTTGATCTATAATCTACCACTAATAACTTGAAACATCATATGTAACACATTGTAACTAGGGCGCACGTCTCACTTGGGAACATCTGAAGTGATTTGCCACATCCACCTAGGGCCGATACTATACTTTAATAACCGTATTTTATGGCATCCCAACGTGGTTTATCTGATGGAGGGTATTCTAAGCTCGTACAATTCATGAAATCTATTTTCTTTAAATTATTACTCAATCAAAGGCCTAATTGTCACTCTCTTATCATTTATCACAATTACACTCTCATGCTACTACTAGGGCAACATTCCATCTTTTTTAAATGTGTCACGACCCCAAATCTCCCATCTTTGGGAATCGTGATGGCGCCTACTAATGAAAGCTAGGCCAGCCAATAATTAACCTCATTAATGCATTTAACACATCATTCATAATTTTTACAACAAAATTTAATAACAAAATGTGGAAGATACTTAAATAGCCCCTTGTTTATACAATCCTCCCAAGAACTGGTATCACAGTTTTCACAGACTGTCTAAGAGTACTACATACAATGGTCTTGAAAGAAATAACAAAAGTACTGATTCCGAACTACATGGAATAACAGTCAAAGAAGCAGACAGAGGACACCAAGATCTGCGAACGGCTGCAGTACTACCTTGGGTCGCCTGGAAGATCACGCAAAAGCTGGAAGTCCTTTACTGTTCGACACCTGCGGCGCCGGTATCTGCACAAAAAGTGCAGAGTGTAGTATCAGCACAACCGACCCCATGTGCTGGTAAGTGCCTGGCCTAACCTCGGCGAGGTAGTGACGAGGCTAGACCGGACCCCAGATAATCCTGTTTGACAAAACATGTGTGTGTATATATATATA